>NW_010729095.1:1966749-1989830 GCF_000365185.1 Nelumbo nucifera | reverse complement strand
ATCCCTATTCAACAAGGAGACTTCCTCAGATTAGGACTCTTGTAATCTCCTATTTAAGGAGACACCCTTATTGAATGAAATCATCAAATTATTCAGTCAAMRAGTGAGTTAGGAGAGTTKGTGATCTCTTGGACAAATCACCAAAGGCGCCAAGATAGGTTCATCACGAACAGGAAGGAACAAGGGAAAATAGGGGGTTTTCCCCGTGGACCGACCCGTGACGAGATCCTATTCTCGGGCCCTCAACACATCTGTTACCAATAACTTTTCTGGCACTTATGTTCTCCTTGTGTATAGTTGGAGAATATTTTTCTCTTGACGTCCATGTATGCAACAGTTGATGGAATTTTCTTAGTGTCCATCAAAATGTATTACACATGGTTTTGCATGTTAATAGTAAAAAAAGAAAAAGAAAAAGACGAACTTCTGTGGTGGATGTTCAGACAATAAATTGATTCATAGCATGCAATTCCACATTGGGAGTCCATGGTGTTGGTGCTTCTGCATATACGTAGCCCTTATTTCTGTTTTTTTCTTTATGTAAATTTTGGATATATGACAATTATAAAAAAAGGATATATGACATATATCTTTTCTGGGCATAAAAGAACAGAAGTGATTGGCAAATAAATCGTCTTTGTCTCGGGTTCTCAGGTATATTGAGGATTTCTAGCTATGCTTTTCTTTGTTGTCAAGCATTTGTGATGAGCCTGATTTGTGCTTGTTCATCCTGTCAGACTTACCAAGGGTTTCCAATTGTTCTGGGTAGTGTCTGATATTTAAATTCCACCAAACTTCATTTCATTCAACCAAGTTATACTTTGGATCCACACCTGTGTCCCTTTATGCACAGTACCCGTCTGTTACTTAAGTTCTCCTTATGTATAGTTGGAGAATATTTTTCTCTTGAAGTCCATGAATGCAACAATTGATGGAATTTTCTTAGTGTAAATCATTTCTTACTGCAAAGGGATGATTTTCTTTCAAGTACTTATTTGAATAAGTACTTAAATTGCCAAAGGGTTCTGGTGATGTAGGAGAAGATTGTGTGATCTAGATTCCCTACAAATCTAGTTGCAAAATTCTAGTTTTTTAGGGTTTAAGTGGGAACAAAGGGGTAGGTTTTATGTAGCACACCCCAAAAGTGAGGTTTCCTCTTTCTGGATTTTCTGGACCATAATCAAGTTTGAAGAACCTCAAAAGAAATAAAAGAAGTTTTCATGAGTATTGCTGAATTTGAACAACTAGAGTTTTGAATCACCATGGAATAATGGCAAAACAAAAAGAAGGAAGGAGAATGGAAAGAAATATGGGTGGATAAATAAAATATGAGAGATCTAGGGGGGTTAGATATCCAGAAAAAAAGTTTTGAATACAACTCAGATTCTAAGAATTAGAAGTAGAATTGAAAGAAAGGAGGACAATTACAGAGCAAGTAGTGGAAGATAAATAGGTTTAAAGCATGATATGAATGGATAGGGAAGTCCAATCCATTTTATTAATTGAAGATTATAGTCAAACTAGCCTAGAAAAAGGCCTTGATGGAATTCTGTGGCCCCCAAAATCAAGAGAAAAGCATGTTGCAACATGTGAACTGAAAGCCTCGGCACTCATTTAATTTCTTTTGTAAGTAGATAACAATAAAATTCATTTAACAACAGTGTGTATTGTAGGATCAATTCGTAGATAAGTATATCTGTCCAGGGCTTGAGATTGTCTCTTTGGCTACAATATGTCTATAAGGGCCATTGGCCAATGAAGGTCCTAGGTATCGGTGGTCTTGGGAGGGGTAGCTAGATATGGACCTAACGTGGCATTTTTTGGGCACAAAGTGGCCCTTCTTAGACTTGAATTCATACTTTCATGCTTATCATCATGAATATTTTCCATTGTGTTAAGACGAGCAACAGGTCCATGACTACAACAACAACCCATCAACCTCTCACTTGCGATTTACCCACTATCAAGCAGGTCTACAATTGAAGGCCACATAAGCAGTTGGTTAGGGATTTGATTCCAGCCACATATTAGCACATCTGTTGTAACAACCTGGACAAAGATTATATATATAGTGGTTTTGTAATAAGAAGAGCAACAAAGAAAATAATCTTCCATTTCCTTTTTTGTCTCTCTCTCTTTACACACTCTTCTGGAGGTGGTTCCCCTTTGAGAAACCCTGTAATAGGAAGTTCCGATCATTTGGTATTAGACCCAATCTCTCATGACGAATACTAAGTTGTCTACAATGGAGGCCAAAGTGAATCAGTTGGAGGCAAAGCTCCACAAAGTAAACATTGACTTGAAGGGAATAAAGGATAGGTGATGTCAAAGTTTGATCAGATTTCCTAGGGAGGTAGCAAGAAGAGTGGACAGGAAGGACCGAACTCCAACAGTGTTCGAGACAATCTGGATAGACAACTGGTAAGTCATTCAAATTGCTCTTCCTTGTTTTCATTTTTGACGATCCAATCTCATGGATCTTCTGCGCTAAGCGCTATTTTGATTACAACAAAGTCCTTGGACCAGATCGAGTACTACTAGCTTCCATAAATTTTGATGGGGAGGCAATCTTTTGGTACCAATGGTATTGTTGTATTGCCGCTCCCATCCTAGAATGACTTGGGGGTTGACTTAATCGAGGCAATCTTTGGGCACTTCGGGCCTTCTAGTTTTGAGGATTATGACGAAAATTATTGAAACTTTGACAACTAGGGATAGTTAGAGAATATTAGGCGGAGTTCCAACGCTTAGTGACTTAAAGTCCAGGGTTGGTTGGAAAAAGCTTTGGTGGGCTGTTTTATTAGGGGTTAAAGGAGGAGATTCGGTAATCTATCAAAAAGAAGAAAAAGAGGAGATTCGGTAGGAATTCTAGGCCATGCAACCTATTATGGTGATGGCAGTAGCTAGGCTAACTCATCTCCAAAAAGAGAAGATAAACCGGCTTAAGAGGTTGACCTGGCCTAGTGACCCAATTAACAAAACTTAGGGTGGAGCCAATAAGTCTGATGGGATTCTAGGCAAGCCCAATAACCCCCCCGCAATTAGACCCAACATCCCCTTTAAATGGTTGACCTGGGCCGAGGTACAAGTAAGGAGGGGAAGGGTTTATGCTACAATTTGTGAGAAGTTTGGGCTAGTTCATTGATGTAAGGCTCAACAAGCATTTCTACTTCAAATTGATGGTCCAAATCTAGAAGAGGATATTAACCCAAGGATGGACCTAGACAATTCGGTACAGGCCCAAGAAGTGGATACCCTATAAATCTCACTCTAGGCCCTCACTAGGCTACCATCTCCATGAACCATGCAGGTAACTAGTCTACATGTGGGATGCCATGTGGCAATACTGATAGATGGTGGTAGTGTCATGAACCTCATCACCCATGCTTTGGTTAAACAACTAGGCTTCAAGGTGCAGCCCACTCCAACCTTTATGGGTCATGTGGCTAACAAAGGTCAGTTGAAGTCTGAAGGTATTTGCACCAGATTGACCTTGAAGATCCATACCCACAAACTTGGGGTCGATTTACATCCTTTGGAGTTCAGTGGAGATGATGCAGTATTGGGCATTCATTGGTTTAAGCAGCGTGGGCCCGTTTGACTATGGACTTCTTGTTTGAGGGGAAAGTAGTGCATATACAAGGGCACTTGGGAGGAAGCTCAAGACTAGTGGCCTTAGCTTTGGTTTATAAACAGGCAAGGGAGGTTGGCGACCAATCTTTATGCATTTGGGTATAGTTGGGGCCGGTCAGTGGTCAACTTTGAGCCAGGAGGCCAATGAGCACAGTGAAGCAAGTGAGTATCGATCACAACTAAAGGTGTTACTCTCATGATTTGTTGAAGTTTTCCAGGAGCCCCTAGGCCCACCACCCGACTACGTACATGATCACAGAATTCTATTTTTACTGGGAGTCATTCCCACCAATGTAAGACCTTATACCCTCACTATCATAAACAAGAAATTGAAGAGATGGTACAAGAATTACTTGATAAGAAAATGATACAGCCCAACCATAGCCCATTTTCCTCTACTGTCTTATTGGTTAAGAAAAGGGATGGGACATGGCAGTTCTTGGTGGGCTATCGAGCTCTAAACCGCATTACTATTAAGGAATGTTTCCCAATCCTAGTCATTTATGAACTCTTGAATGAGCTTCAATCAATAAGAGTACTTTCAAAATTGGACCTCAAGGCAGGGTACCACCTAATTAGGGTCCATGAAGATGCTGTACACAAGACTGCTTTTCGCACCCATGATGGACATTATGAGTTCCTTGTCATGCAACTTGGGCTGACTAATGCCCCATCCACTTTCCAGGTCCTCATGAATGATGTTCTCAAACCTTACTTATGCAAATTCATCTGGGTTTTCTTTGATGACATCAACCTAGGATGGGAACAGCATATGGCCCATTTGCGAATTACTCTTGAAACCCCCAAGGAGATCAACTTGACTAAGGACTGCAAGTGTGCCTTTGGGCTGACACAAGTCAAGTATTTAGGCCACATTGTAGGTGGTGGTGGTGTGGCTGCGGGTCTAGAGAAGATAGAGGCCATGGTGCAATGGCCCCAACCCAGGTTTGTGAAGGAGATTAGAGGGTTTCTTGGGCCTACCAGTTATTACCAGTGGTTCATCAAGGACTATGGTTGGATTACTGGCCTGTTAACTCAACTATTGAAGAAAGATTCGTTTGACTAGGGCCCAATAGCTCAACATGCCTTTGAAGACCTCAAGATACCAGTCTCTTCCCCACCAACCTTGGCTCTACCCAACTTCTCCAAGGAGTTCATCATTGAATATGGTGCCATCCAACTTGGGGGTCGGTGCTGTATTGACAAGAGTTAATTTATGAGAAAGAGTTAATGGCTATGGTGTTAGCCATTTAGTGATGTGGATCATACCTATAGGTTCACCATAAGAACATGCCACTGAAATCTCAAATATCTCTTGGAGCAAAGAGTTTTGACCATAGAACAACAAAAATGGGTTGCAAAGTTACTTGGGTACAACTACCGGATTGAGCACCGAAGTGGCCCAAGCAATAGAGATATTGGCACCCTCTCTAGACAATTTGGATGTGGGCCTATGCTCGTGTACTGGCCCATGCATCCCCTGCTTGATGATATTAGAAAAGAATCTAGGATTTATGTCCATCTCAAGTCTCTGAGAGAGAAGTGGGCCTTAAACCCCAGCTCCACTCCTAGATATTTAGTGGTCGGTAAAGACATTCTACTCACTTTGTTTTTCTGGCCCATTTGACCTACATTCCTAAGCTACTTGAGTTATGTCATTCATTCATAACTGGTGGCTACTCAGGGATCTTACGCATTTACTAGTGGTTACATTTTCAGTTTTACTGGCCAGGAGTGAGGAAGTAGGTTCAAGACATTGTATCCACTTGTGACATTTGCCAGTGGCAGAAATATGAGACCCGTATGCAAGTTGTGTTGCTCCAACCACTCCCCATACTGTCCCAGGCCTAGGAGCATATTTAAATGGGTTTCATATCTGAGTTATCATTATTAACAAGGAAATTCGTAACTATGGTTGTGGTGGATCAATTTATTAAGTATAGCCATTTCATTGGGCTACCTTACCCATACAATGCTCCTTTGGTTGTAGAACTCTTTGTGAAGGCTCTATGCTCCATGGAACTCCTGCAGCATTGTATCTGATTGTGATCCTGTGTTTTTTTTTTTTTGATAAAATAATCGTGATCCTGTGTTCATGAGCTGCTTTTGGGAAGAGTACTTTAAACTTCAGGGGTGTCCTTACAAAAGTCTACAAGCTTTCAGCTGCAAACCAATGGGCAAACAGAGGTTGTAAACCCATGCTTAGAAACCTACCTCTGTAGTTTCACCAGAAGCCAACCCAAACAGTGAATGAAATGGTTGCCATGGGCCGAATGATGGTACAATACCACCTATCAGTAAGCTGCTGGAATGACACCTTTTAAGGACTTGTATGGTCTTGCCTTTTGAAAAGGGATCCACTAAAGTAGCCACTTTCAAAGAATATCTGCTCCAACAAGATCCTATATTATAGGAGTTGAAATCCAATCTCTTATGGGCCCAGTAGCTTATGAAGAAAAGTTATGATGCTAAACATAGGTCCATGGAGTTTCAAGTAGGTGACCTGATCTTTCTCAAACTCCAGCCATACCATCAAGTTACAATAGCCCAAAGAACCTGGAATAAGTTGGCTCCCTGGTACTTTGGACCCTTCAAAATACTGGAAAGGGTTGGACAGGTAGCATATAATATAAGTTGGACCTACCCCCTAATTGAAGTTGCATCTAGTATTCAACATGTCACTCCTGAGAAGCTGCTTGAAGCAAGGAACTATCATCAATCCCACCCTACCTCAATTCTCTGCTGAGGGCTCCTTAGTTACCAGGCCGCTACAAATCATGGATTTTTTCTGGGTTCGAAAAAGGGAGTATGTCATTTTGGAGGTTCTAGTGATTTGGAGTAACTTACTAATTAAAGATGCTACGTGGGATCCATACCTCAAGCTAAAGAAGAATTTCCTCACCTGGACCTTGAGGACAAGGTTTGTCTTATGTTAAGATGAGCAACAGGCCCATGATCACAGCAGAGGCCCATCAACCTATCACCTGTGATTTAGCCACTATCAATCAAGTCTAAAATCGAAGGCCACGTAAGCAGTTTGTTATGGATTTGATTCCAGGTGCATATTAGCAAATCTATTGTGACATCATGGACAAAGAATATATATAGTGGCTTTGTAAAATGAGAGGATGAGAAAATAATCTTCCATTTCCTTCTTCTTTCTCTCTCTCTCTCTCTCCCCAGACTCTTCTGGGGGTGGTTCCCCTTGAAGGAACACTGTGATAGGCAGTTCCTATCACATTGCACCAATCAGTGGCCCTTAATTTCCTCAAATGAAAATGCATAAGAACTTAATTAGTATTTTTCTTTGAAAATTAGACCTGGAACTCAAGTAGGAAACTTTAATTAACTGAAATGGTAATTCTGGTTAAAGGGGTACATGTTGTGATACTGGTTTCTTGGATTCGCCTTCCTAATTTTGTAAGACTTGGACTGTTGTCAAACCAGAAAGGCCACCAGGTCACCAGTCAAGTGGTTCAACACTGGGTTGACCCAGTGACCTGTGACGCCATATATACAAATATGTAATATATTTTACACCAATATCTATGATGTTGGAAGGGTATGATACCAGAACTGTCAGTTCGTGAGAAAGTGAAAGAGCGAGGAAAGTGACAGAGATTCAGATCTGTTAGGGTTGATCAATTTGATCGAACCAACCCAGAAAAGAGATATTTATATTAATCTTATGTAAATGGACAAGATTGTCCTTACAAAGAGAATAAAAGAACTGTACACTAAAGTACACATCTATTACAGTAAAAGAAAGAAAAATAAAGTATAGTAGAATTACAAACTACCCTTCAGTAGTTCTTCTACACTCCCCCTCAAATTGATGCTGGGGTATAAGCATCAGTTTGTCAACAAGGAAATTATGTCGGGCTTTGGTCATGGCTTTGGTGAAGAGATCCACAAGTTGTAGACCAGATGAAACATGTGGGAGAGAAATGTGACCCGCATGAAGAAGGTCACGAATGAAGTGACAATCCACTTCAATATGTTTAGTGCGCTCATGAAATACAGGATTGGTTGCAATCTTGATTACACTCATGTTGTCAGCAAACAGAGGAATAGCAGATGAGTGATCAATATTCATGTCATGAAGAAGTGCCTTAAGCTAGATGATTTCATTGCATACTGAAGACATGTCTCTGTACTCGGCTTCAGTAGATGACTTGGAAACTGTTTGTTGTTTCTTGCATTTCCAAGAAATTAGAGAATCACCAAGGAATATACACTAGCCAGTAGTAGAGTGACGAGTGTCAGGACAACCTGCCCAGTCAGCATCTGCATAAGCTCGGAGCTATGTGGATGAAGAGGATGAGAAAAATAAGCCATGTGATAGTGTACCTTGTACATAACGAATAATTCAGAGAACTGCAGAATAGTGAGGCTAACGTGGAGCAGAAACAAACTAACTCACAATCTGAACCGCATAGGAAATGCCAGGTCTAGTCATGGTTAGGTAGATAAGACTACCTACAAGTTGTCGATACAGGGTAGCATCAGGAAGAAGATCACCTTCATCTTTACTCAACTTACAATTAAGCTCTAGAAGTGTATCAACATGTTTAGAGTTAGTCAAGCGAGCAAGAGACACCAAATTAGAAGCATATTTCTGTTGGTTGGCAAAGTAATCCCGATAACATCTTTGAATTTCGAGTCCAAGAAAGTATGTTACTGGCCCAAGATCTTTCATTTTGAAGGAGTTACTAAGCAGAAATTTGAGTTTGTTAATATCATCCACATCATCTCCAGTAATAAGGATCTCATCAACATAGACGAAAAGAAGAGTCAATCCTTGAGCCCGCTTGAGAGTGAAGAGAGAGTAGTCTGAAGCACTCTGCTGAAAACCAGCCTCCAACACTACTGTACGGAAGCGATCAAACCAAGTTCGTGGAGCTTGTTTAAGGCCATATAGAGATTTCTTCAGTTTACACACAAATTGAGGATTGTCACAATTGCCAGGAGGTGGTTTCATATACATTGTCTCCTGTAACTCTCCATGGAGGAAGGCATTCTTGACATCCATCTGGTGAACTGTCCACTGTTTGAGAGTAGTAATGGCTAGTAGCAAACGAACTGTGGTCATTTTGGCCACTGGTGCAAAAGTTTCATCATAGTCAATTCCATACTCTTGCTTGTAGCCTTGAGCAACCAGACGGGCCTTATATCTGTCCAGAGTACCATCAGATTTGAGTTTTACGGTGTAAACCCACTGGTTACCAATTATGGAGGCATCTGGGGGAGGAGAGACAAGATCCCATGTATCATTCTCTAATAAAGCCTGAACCTCTGAATCCATAGCTTCTTTCCAATGCTCAACTGCTACGGCTTGGCTGTAAGACTTAGGAATATCTATGGATGACAAGACAGCTGAGAAGGAGCTATGACTCGAAAAGAAGCCATAGTGATCAAGTGGACGAGAAATATGAGATGATTGACGCAAAGGAATAGATGAAGGTAAATCCTCAGGAGGAGAATCTGTACTTACAGTAGTGGTGGGTGGAGAGGAATGGCCAGTCATTGTTGCTTGAGGTGGAGGAGGCATAGGCAATGGGCGAACTGGATGCTTCCTGAAATACGTTTGAAGAGGTTGAAGAGAAGGAGAATCACCTATAGATCCAAAGTCATGAAGAACATAAATGGATGGTGCAGGTAATTTACAAATATGTTCAAAGAATGAGAGATTCTCAAGAAAGATGACATTGCGAGAAATGCACAACCGACGGACTTTGGGATCATAACAGAGAAACCCCTTGTGTTTTGTACTATATCCCATGAAAGCACACATAGCTGATTGAGCTGTTAGCTTAGTGCGTTCATGGGGAGGGAGATGGACAAAGCAAACGCATCCGAAGACACGAAGTATGGATAGGTTTGGTGGACGATGAAATAAGGACTGATGGGGAGAAGAATTTTCAAGAATAGGTGTAGGAAGACTATTGATGAGATGAACAGAAGTGCGGGTCGCCTCCACCTAGAAGGTAAGGGGAGCATGAGAGTCTTGTATCAAGGATCCCACCATACTAGCAATGTGACGGTTCTTGCGCTCCGATACTCCATTCTGTTGAGGAGTACTAGGACAAGATCTCTGGGATTGAATCCCATGTTGTTTAAGATAGGTTTGAAACTCACCATCCTCACCATCATAGTACTCTCCCCCTGAATCTGACCTCAAAATATTTATGGTGCTTTTAAACTGGGTCATTACCATGGCATGAAAGTTCTTAAACATGGAGAAGATTTCTGATTTCTTTCGAAGAAAGTAAACCCATATGTAACGAGTACAATCATCAATGAATAACACAAAATACTTATAACCCAAGCGTGAAATAACTGGAGACGACTACACATCACTATGAATGAGATAAAAAAGTGTAGATGCATGTTCAGTTGAAGATGGAAAAGGTAAAACATGACTTTTACTATAGCAGCAAGTTAAACAAGATTTATCAACATTTTTGATTGAAGAAGTATTCAAAGGCAAGCAACCAGAGGAAAATAAATAATCCAAATTTTTAGCATGAATGTGACCCAAACGTCTATGCCATAAATGCCACACATTATTACAAGAAGAACTAGGTATAACGTATAGCAAACAAGAACCCGATGAAGATTTCTTAGTCTCAAATTCTAGAGCAAGTAGCCTCCCAAGCCTACGCCCCTTCCCCTTCAGCTCTCTAGTGTGCTGGTCCTGAATAAAACAACCATCACGAGTAAATAAGACATTATTACCATTATCAACAAGTTGCCCAACAAATATTAAACTAGTAGTTAATTTAGGCACAAAGAAAGTTTTGGGAAGATGAAAGGGTTTGGTCTTAGTAGTGGATAAAAAATAAATCATTACAACCATATACAGGTAGGGAATCACCATTAGTAGTAATAATATGGTTGTCAAAGGTTCTAGGTTTAGGAGACTAACTGAAGGAGGCCCTAGTCATGTGATTTGAGGCCCTGGAATCAATAATCCACATGTGACAAGGAGATGAACACAAAAAAGCAGACTTACCAGCCAACCCAAAAGCGAAAAAAGCAGAAGAAATAGCTGAAGACATGAGCTCACAAATCTTTTCTTTAGTCAGATTTCCCTGATGTGAGCTGATGATGAGGTGGTAGTATCAGTAGAAACAGATTCGGTTGAGGCCTGATAAGCCTTATGTTGTCCTTTCCGTTTGCAGTAGGTACAAAAGTTTTTCTTCTTGCAGTGGAATGCCACGTGATCGAATTCTTTGCATTCATAACACTGCAACTTCGAGAAGTCTTTCTTACTCTTCTGTTTGGTGGCTAAAAACATAGTATCAATACCATGTTCCATCTTCTGATCTAGTGCAGATAAGGTAAGAAGACAAGTTTACTCCCGTAACAACTCTCCAAGGATTGCATCAAGTTCAGGCACTGGTTTTCTATTGAGAATGCTGGAGCGTAGAGTTTCATAATTAGGCCTGAGGTGCATCAAAAAGTGCATAGTCTTTCTCTCAGTGAGATGCTTCTTCATAGTCTTCACACAACAATCTGTAGACAGATCCCCAAAGTGAGGCAGTTCATATTCAGTCCAGAGATTTACAAATCCTGCATAGTATTCCTGAATCCGCTTCTCCCCTTGAACATAGGAGAAGATATCAATTTCAATCTGATATTGCCTAGACATATTTGATTGCTGATATACCTTTTCTAGGTATTCAAACATGTCATGGGCAGATTTGAGACCTCTCATCGGAATACTGACATCCATTGAGATAGACCCAAGTATCCATGAGGTAACCTGAGCATTCTCGGTTCTAGGAATGGCAACGGGTAGGGTACCCGTGCAAATTGCCCTACCCATTCCCAAACCTGCCTATGTATCCCTAATTCCAAAACCCATCTAACTTTTCCTCTCAATTTCCCAAACCCGTCCCATCCCAAACCTGTTAAACCCCTTCCGACCCGTCCCACCCATTAAACCCCTTGACCAAACATTTTCTACTAAAAAAAAGTTTCTTAATGCTTATAGTGTGACTTGAACCTGGATCAATTAATGATAGCGCCAAATCTCTTAACACTACTTTAAGCCATTAAGCCATCTTGCCTTTTGTGTTATTTAATGAAATAAAATAGATTTTATTAACTTTTGTGTTCATCAAAACAATCAATACATGTATATGATTAACAATTCCAACTAAAAATTAAAAAAATAATATTTAAAATTAGCATTTTGTAACTAAATGAAATGAACAATCTATCAAATCCAAATTTACATCAAATGATGATTTTAATCCCAAGAAATTTATACAATTAAAATATTAATAATAGAATAATTATCTTAGTACTTAAAATTTATAAATTTGTGCATGATATATAATATAATAGATTAATAAGTTCATACTCATGCATCCCAAGTATTGGGTGTCGAATACCCTAAAGTCAAAACCCAAACCCGTCCCAAACCCTATAGGGTTTGAATCTAAAATCCCAAACCCTATAGGGTTTTGATAAACGGGTCCTGTTAGGGTCAGGACGGATTGGATACCTGAAAATTCCCACGAAATTGCAATCCCTACTCGGTTATCCACTGTTTCAGCCCTTTGACATCACTGGTGTCAGGCATGGAAGTGGAACCGTCAATGTAACCCCACATGCCTTTCCCTTCAACAAAATACTGAAAATGGAATTTCCAGAGAGCATAGTTGGTCCCATCGAACTTAACAGAAATAAATTCATTCTTTTCCAGAGTCATAATGAAAAGGAAACAAGTAAATACTGATCGAATCAAGCAACAAAGTAGTAATCAAGCTGTGAGAATCAAAGAAACTGATAATAGAAACCTCTTACAGTCACCAGAAATTGTCCAAGTTCCAGCAAATGGAGAAAACTTGAAACACAGTCCAGAAAAGGAAAGTCTGGATGCAGCCGCCCAGAAGAGATGTATAGATCTCTCTCAAAACTTCTCAGATCTCGATGAAAATTTCAGAATATGATTAGAGGGCCTAGGCGACACTTCCTTTCAATTCTGACTACAAACTGATGTTGTACGAGAGAGATCTAATTAAATCTCTCTCCCTGGATGCGCAAAACACAGAGAACAGATCTCTAGAGAGATCGAAAGAATCCAGAGTCAATCGGTAATGATTAAAGTTGTCAAACTGATCAAAAAGAAGGAGAAAAGGATCAGAGAGCAGCCTGCTCTGATACCATGTCGGTTTGTGAGAAAGTGAAAGAGCAAGGAAAGTGACAGAGGTTCAAATCTGTTAGGGTTGATCAATCTGATCGAACCAACCCAGAAAAGAGTATACCATGTTGGTTCGTGAGAAAGTGAAAGAGCAAGGAAAGTGACAGAGGTTCAGATCTGTTAGGGTTGATCAATCTGATCGAACCTTTTTCAGTACAAGAAAGAAAAATAAAGTACAGTAGAATTACAAAACTATCCCTCAGTAGTTATTCTACAAGAACAACATATGTATTTTCTGTGGTTTAATGATCATTTTTATAATCTTCATTCAAGTGATTCAGATTCAAGTCTTGTAAATCATGTTTTTTTTTTTGTAAAAATACACACACATAAATAACACAAAAGGTGTTGTGGATTAATGGTAATGATAATCTGCAATTCTTTGTAAGTAGGAGGTTGTGAGTTCAATTCTCCTCATTATTATTTTACAATATATGATGCAGTGACCTGGGTGGGCCATTGTAAACCAGATGGGTCACCAAAACCTAGCTAACAACAGTTTGCCTGTATCAATAGTAGGTCAGACAGTTTTTGAGAAAAACTAAAAACCAGGGTTAAAAAACTGGATTTCCCTCTAGTTCCCAGCTCTGACACTATCTGTTCAGGCGGTCCAATTCTTGCTCGCATTAATAGCAGGTCATATAGTTTTTGACAAAACTAAAAACCAGGGTTAAAAAGCTGGATTTCCCTCTGGTTCCTAGGTCTGACAGCCACTCCAAATCTTACAATGTTGCACCTTTAAGTTTTCAAACAATACCATAACCAGATTGATTTAGTGTGTGCTCTCTGAAAATCTGTTGCTTGTGTGATTATCAAAAAAAAAAAAAAATCTGTTGCTCATGTTGTACCTTTGTTTTATGCATCCAAAAAGTCTGTGCCTGGACTTAATAATGGGCCAACTACTTTCATGATATTGTAGTGTTGTAAGGGCTTCTCTTGTACCCACGAATTTCCAAAGGAAAGCTTAACCACTTGCACAACCACCTTTACCACCACCAACTCCCTCTCATCTTAGATTATCTTACTTCCATTTTTCTTTAACCGAGGAATTCTTGCTAATGCTCCTTTTTCTTCATCTGAACCTTTAGATAAATATATTTCTTAAATTTAGGTATAACCATTCACTTTTGTAAAGTTCTGTGGTCACATTAATTGAGTTCCTTAAGGACTTTGATTAAGCTGTAACCAATACACCATTAGGAATCATTTTTGGATGTAAAAAGGAACATGTGTGAATACAGAGCATCAAAAACCATAAATTGCTCTAGGTGACATCTGAAACTGCTGATGGTTTACTTTTTAGTACAACTTCTTAATAATTGTGCTTATTGTAGTCTTGAATTGTATCAGTCAGTGACCCATTACCCATATTGTTCTTATCCTTTTTTACTTATTTAACTTCTAAGTTATTCAAATTTAAGATTAGATCTAGCTTCTATGTTATATGAATATGAGTTCAAAATCCAGTTTCATCCTTTGAAGAAATTTCCAAAATTTTATTAATTCTAGTGTCTCTAATAGAAAATGTCAAACTTCCAGGAGCTATGAATTGATGGAAAGCATACTCAAAGTTTACACCTACAAGGATGGAGCAAGACCAATTTTCCACCAGCCATATCTCAGAGGCATTTATGCTTCAGAAGGATGGTTTATGAAGTTAATGGAGGAAAACAGGCAGTTTGTGACAAGGGACCCGTCAAAGGCCCACTTATTCTATTTGCCATATAGTGCTCGCCAGCTGGAGATTGCACTTTATGTTCCAAATTCACATAACATGCGGACTTTGTCCATTTTTCTCAGGGACTATGTGAACATGATTGCTGCAAAGTATCCTTTCTGGAACCGCACACGAGGATCAGATCATTTTTTAGTTGCTTGCCATGATTGGGTATGGAAGCACTGCTTGTTCTATTTATGATATAAAAAATGCCTATTTTATTTTTCTAAGCTGTACATCTGCATGGTCAAAATTGTTGTCCTTTGGTCTATATTTCAATTGCCTTTATGTTCAAATGCCCTCAGTGAGAAAATTTGCAAACTTCTAATCACATTAAGGCTGCATTTGGTTTCAGTGCAAATGAAAATGCATGGGAATGCAAATAGACTGAGTGTGAATCCTGGTTTGTTTTTGTTTCAGATTCGGCCTTGTCTTGTTTGTTTGTGAAAAGTAAAATAGGAAGTAAAATAGTGTGGTCCCACTTTATATGCAAGAGAATGGAGGTAGGAGGATTATTTGTTTGGGAGTTAGGTAAGAAGCAAGATGATGTGGTCTCCACATGTATGAGAGAGAATTGAGGTAGGGCGTAGGAGGAAGGTGGTATTTTGCATAAGATTTTGAGATGCAAAATTTACACTGCAAATGAGTGCAAATGAGAAAAAGCATAAATTTTATATCAGGTAAGAGTGCAAATTATGGGTTGTATTTGGTAATAGTGTAAATACAAATATGAACGGTTCATGAAAAAGCAAAGTTGATTTGGTTTTGTATTTGATAAATTTTGTTTTCATACCAAGCATATTTGGTTGTGATGGGTACAGACATGAATTCCAACACAGGAATCTACTTTTCACATTGACCAACTTTGAGCGCAAAGTTTGCATCCTTTTTTTTGGAAAAAACTTTGCTCCCATTTTGAAAGCAAAAATGTCAGAAAAAAATTGCTGTCATTTTCAATACGAAAATGTTTTCTTACCAAATGCCTGCCAAACTGAACCAGAGTGCAAATTTGCTTCAGTTCAGTGTGTGCACCCTTACCAAATGCAGGGATAGTTACAAATAAACAGATGCAGAGCCGAACTGGGTGAAAAATTTGTATCTGGTTCAGATTTGCAATGCAACCAAACACAGTCTCGTGATTGGCAATAACTTTCCAATCTAAAGGGAAAAGGCATAAGAAGATATTTTTGAACTCCAAGTTTTCAACATATTTGAAAAAGTATGATATTCTTTGATACAAAGTTTGTATACTCTTCCACAGGCATGATTGTGCATGTGGTGCAGCTAGATGCACTTAGGAGACCTACTGGGCTAGAAACTGATTTGCTTGGATGGTCCTACTCATTGTAGATCTTACACCATTTCTTACCTTACCATACAAAATATATAATGGATCAGACGGTTAGGATCATTTAATCAGGTTAAAATTTCAACCTGAAGCTGAAGATCACCCAAATTAGGCACATTGAATGATCTTAATCACCCTGCCTACTCTTATGGTTGCTTTATGTACGGATCTCTATGCCATTTTTCTCTCTTTATTTTTCAATATAGTTCATTTTGAAATTGGTGCTATTGCAGTTGGATTATTTGCTACCCTCTAGTTCCTTTTGTTCAATTATTCATATTCAATGGAGTTACAACAGATTTTGTGTTTTTTTTTTCGGAAATTTAGAAGAATCTGTTTCTTTTCTTGCCTGATAATGCTTCATATATAGCAATCATGTCCAAGTATTCACTGATATTCTCTCCATCTATCCAACTTACTTATTCATTTACTTTATTTTAATGTTCTGCAGGGTCCATATACTGTGAATGAGCATGAAGAACTAAGTAAAAACACCATAAAAGCTCTCTGCAACGCTGATCTTTCTGAAGGAGTCTTTGTTGCCGGAAAGGATGTCTCCTTGCCAGAAACCACTATAAGAAATCCCAGGAGACCTCTGAGAGGCCTTGGTGGGAAAAGAGTTTCTCAACGCTCGATCCTTGCCTTCTTTGCTGGAAATATGCATGGTAGGGTCCGGCCCATACTGCTCAAATACTGGGGTGACAAGGATGAAGACATGAAGATTTATGGTCCTCTACCAAATAGAGTTTCCAGGAAGATGTCTTATGTTCAACACATGAAATCAAGCAGATTCTGTATTTGTCCTATGGGGTATGAGGTAAACAGTCCCAGGATTGTGGAGGCAATCTATTATGAGTGTGTTCCGGTGATCATTGCAGATAATTTTGTCCCTCCATTTAATGAAGTGCTGGATTGGAATGCATTCTCAGTGATTGTTGCAGAGAAGGATATACCAAGTTTGAAGGATATCCTCTTGGCTATCCCTATGAGACGATATCTTTCTATGCAAAAGAACGTCAAAATGCTGCAGAAGCATTTTCTTTGGAACCCGAGACCAATCCGATATGACCTTTTCCACATGATTTTGCATTCACTTTGGTTCAATAGGCTGAACCAGATTCAGATTCCATGATGATTGTAAAATGTTGAGAATTTCTTTGGGTGAATTTTGGATGCATCACAGATTGGCTTTCCCCAACGATGAGAACTGTTGGATTATCCCTCAGAAGAGAGATGCTGTTGGAAGAAGAAACGGCTGGAGTTAAAAGGACAAAAAAAAAATCAGAAAGTTTATCTCATTATTATTTGAAGAAAACGACGATTAAAGTTTACCTCATTGTTATTTGAAGAAAATAACAATTTTTGGAGTTGGTCTGGAATGTACAGTTCAGGAAATGGGAGGTTGGAACAGGGATGGGTAACTGAAAGGACGAAACAGTGGAGGACCAGAATGAGGGTTTTTTATTGTAGATATGGATCAATTCATGGCCTTTAATGCTGCTCTAGCACAGTTATGTTGGATCTTGATCATTGTACCTCTGATAGCATGGGACCTCTGGGCTTTCAATTACATGATTTACCACCGGCGAATGAGCTCCTCCTGGGATGTCTTAACGAAAAGATCACATGCATTTATTCATGCATCATAAATCAATAATGTTACTACTTACTAGTCGTACAAATAATTTCCATCATTGGATCAGTTTTGTTGTTGTTCGTTTCTACTTTTGTGTTTATGATTATCTTTGAAGTAGGGCCATTCATTTATTTGATTGTCTAGAGGTGGATGTAACATTTGTGTAATATGTACTTTCCTTCATTTTTTTGATTGTCTGGAGGTGGATGTAAGATTTGACTGGAATTCTGTTACTGCAGTAACTGCTAGACAGTCTGCAGTTAGTGTAGGGAGTAGGGACAGCTTTGAGGACAGTCTGGTAATGGTACCAGGTAGCTCATGAAAGTAAAATCCCTTTTAACTGTAACATAGAATGAAACAGATAAAATGCATATCTTATTTATTTCATTATTTTACCATATTTTCTTTGAGGGAAAATTGGGTCTGACATCCTCTGAAATGGATTGTAGGTAGCACTAAAGGAGTTCACATCTCCGCCCCACAATGGGCCTCCCCACAACGTCCCACAGCACATTCCTGCCATGTATTGGGAATATCTCCCAATAATAGTATCAGAACTGATGATGTCATCATGGGGAGATGTTCTCCGGAATGTGCTGTGGGATGCTTTTGATTTGAAGGGAAAAGTAGGAATGTGATTCATTTTCCTATTGAATATCATTTTCCAAGCAAATCATTCATTTTTTCCAAGCAAATCTGTTCCGACTGAAAGTCTTAACAAAGGAAACCAAAAGGGAAAAGTAGAGATACGGGCCAACTTTATGCCTGATTCTACTTTAGGTTTAGGACCATCAACTCCGGATATGTAAAAAGGTGTTATCTTTTTAAATTATAAACATCAAATTCGTTGGGACAGAAGTATACGCACTCCTGAAGTTCTAAACAATATCTCAAAACTACAAAGTAAAAAAAAAGATGGAGCTTCACTAAGAATAAGAAGAATCCGGATTAGCTGCACACAAAGGATAAAAAATAATGTTTGTTTTAAACGTTAATGAACATATTAAATCCAGTCCCCTTTTTAAGTCTTGAAAAAAAAAACTAAATAAAAAAAATATTTGCGAGTTCACATCTGCTCCCCACAACGGGGTGCCTCACAGCACATTCCCGTCATGTATTGAGAACATCTCTCGATGATGACATCATCATTTCTGATACTATCATTGGGAGATGTTTCCAGTGCATGGTGGGGATGTACTATGGGACGTTGTGGGGCGCAGATCTGAACTCTAAAGCTAAAGGTTCAGAGTTCTCACACATATCTCTGGGTGTATCAATATTTTGAACCTCGACTGCATTAAGGGTTGTTTAAGTTTTAACTAATAAAAATGTCCCACGTCAGCATAGTATGTATGCCCCAGCCCCACAACCATTTAGGTGCTCCCTGTAAAGCCCTTGAGAAGCCATCTTCTTAGGCAGCAGCTTAAACATAAGACTGTATTTGGTTCGAAAGAAAAACCTTTTGGCCAACCAGTTTGATGATCAGATTGGCCAACCTGGGTTATTTAAGAAATTTGTAGAATTAAGCTGGAAGGCATTTGAAAAAAACCTTTTCCTTCCTTTCTTTATTTTTTATTTTTTTTATTTTTTTCTTTTCAAACCAAACACAGCCTAAATTGGAATTCAAGGAAAACACTGAATTTGAGCTACTTACAAAGACTGGTTCAGGTATTAGGCTATATGTTTGGTTTGAAGGAAAATGAAGAAAAAGACAAGAAAATCTATATGATGTTTGTAAAGGTTTTCCTACCTTTCCTTTCTTTTCCATGCATTTTCCTTCAAACCAAACATAACCTTAAGGAAAATATTTAATGAGAGCTGAAGGGTTAATTTTGTATACGAGAATTTGAGAATTTAAGAAGATAAAGTGTAATGGCATTAATACCCCTCTCAATAGCGATTGAAATGGTCAGTTGACAGAGGCACAAGATCAAACTTACAGAACTATAGGCCATCCGTAATTGGACCTCACGTGGAGTGTACCTTGCCCTGTATAATGCTCATCATCACCATCCAAGCCTTATGCCAAACAGCACTTAAGGTAATGTTTGGTTAGAAGGAAAATGCATGAAAAAGAAGGGAAAGATAAGAAAAGCTTATATAGATTTCGCTGTGTTTCCCTTTCTTTCCCTATTTTTTCTTTCAAACCAAACATAACCTTAAGAATAATTTTTTCCTACTTCCACCTATATATCCTTTTTAGTCCACCCTTTAACCCCTCTAACCTCTTCAGTCTTCAACTAGCAACACCTCACTTACAAACTCTGTCGGTGGTATTTTATGCACGTCCCCTGATTAAAAAACTCTGATGGAGGACGGAGGACCCCCACCCATGGGCAATGCCAAAATATAAAGAGTTCTTGCCTTCCTTTATAATATGATTTCTGATCGAATCAATTCCAAAAGAATACAAAGGTTGTCATCTCGTCTATGCAGGATCCAACTGGCCCCACCAAAGCCCTAAGCTTGGTGGATGGCGATGCGTCCAATTACCATGTCTCTGTCTCACATTATCTCTTGAATCTTTTTATTATTTTGAATGATGATGATGATGTATGATCACGTGTGAGAATGAGACCTACCTTTCAAAGGACAGCTCCATTCCACAACTCCATTATTTCTTCTTCAGTGGGCCGACAACGTACACACAATCAAAAAGGGGTCTGGAATCGTGTGGCTACACGATCCATTCTTGTCGCCACACTAACCCTCTTTTCATGGGTTAGGGGATTCTTTAGCCCATCAACTAACCATTTGCCACGTGTCACAATTACACAACCTCCTTTCCACATCATGGAATAGACCTGGAGCTACACCCAACCCACAGCCATAGATTTCAACCACCCAGTTGGTTCTTTAACCATTGGATTGGAATCCCCCTCTGTCTTCTCATTTGTCATATCATATGCTAATATATAATCCTTAGTATTATTAATCAATCAGGATTCCTTCCTTTCTTTCTCACTCCTCCACACTTCGTTAAATTAGGTGTCTAAATATGTTATTCAATTACATCTACCCGTCTTTATTCCTACTTCCTTTTCCTGCAATCACCTTTCTGGCAGAACCCAGTTTGTAAGAGAGAGAGAGAGAAAATGAACAACCTCATGTGATCTCCAGTACTCTTTTCTTGGTGATGGCTATAGAGTGGAGTTCACATCTCCACCCCACAACGCCCCACCGCCATAGAATATCTCCCCATGATAATACCAATCCCAATATGTCATTATCAGGAGATATTTTCAATACACTGCGGAGATGTGCTGTGAGATATTGTGGGACGGTTCCTTATGAGACGGAGTGGCAGTTGAACGGATAAGCCCTGCGCTGCCGGTGGCAGGTCTGGTGGAAAGTGGAAACTTCCCTTCTAAAGTTGTAACAAGAGAGAAGAGAGTAGAGAGGAGAAAGGAGAGAGTTAAGAGACAAAACGGAACATCTGTACGCTGTCATTCACATGTTATTCTAGCTACCAAGTACTAACTACAATACTAGCAGCTAGCTAGGTTCCTCTCCCTTTCTTAATTATAAATAAATAAAGCAATATCTTTTACCAATAAATAAATAAACCAATATCTGGAGGAACCAATTCAGATCAGTTGCACTATCACATTTTCTCCATTAAGGCTCGGTTTGGAAGGAGTATAAAGGCTGTGTTTGGTTGCAGTACAAACTTGCAAATGATTTTGGTGTAAATTTTGATTTATTCTTGTTTTAGGTTTTACCTTATTCTATTTGAATGCAATACAAATAAAGTAAGATAAGATCAGGAACAAAATGAAGTAAATATAAATATGTAGAGCGCAAAACATTGCATTTTGTATATTTTTGCAATGTACTTATTTGTATTTATGCTCTTTCCAAACTGAGCCTAAGTTTATTGCATATGAAATACTATTTTTCATTCGCTTCTTAAATTTTAGTTACAATTTTGCCACAAAATAATGTTTTCCCACCCCCACCCTTCTTGATTCACTTTTTGTAATGGAACTATCATTTATTTGTTGTTATTAATTTTCAAAAATAAAAAAAAGAAGAAGATTTAAGACCTAGGGAGCACATAAGTTAAAGGTTCATTTGGGAGTAGACCTGCTCATGGGCCAGGTGGCCCGATGGGCCAATTCGGCCCGGCCCAGCCCTCGGACGGGCTTGAACACGCAAATGAGCCCGCATGCTTCACATCGGGCCAAAAAGCCTGACCCGCAATAAATTCGAGCCGGGCTCGGGATTTGCTAAAATAGCCTAGCCTGAGCCCGGCCCGACCCGACCCGACCTATAGACTAAACCCAAAAACCCTAATATCCTAACCCTTTTCATTCATCTCTTTCCACATTTCCTATTAGCCGAACTGCCCAGTGCCGAACCTCTCTTCTCTTTACATCCTCCTCACACTCTCAAGCAGCCGTAGAATCGGTGAACATTCACCGGCGCAACAACTTCGACAGACTAGCGGTGAGTCTTCTCTTTCTCTCTCTCTCTCTCCGTTTTTCTCTCTCTTTCTTTCTCTCTCTCATTCCTCTTCTCACTTCTTCTCTTTCAAATCTCAGACACCGGCAAGGCGGCGAACACAGGCATCGGCGGTGAGTCCTCTCTCTCTCTCTCAGACGCGAACTAACTCTTCTTTTCACTGTCAAAATCGCATCTCACCGCGAATTGAGCACCGGCTGGTGAATCCTCTCTCTCTCTCTCTCTCACGCACACACACACACACACACAGACGCGAACTCAGCACCGGCGGTGAGTTCTTTTTTCTGTTAGCTTGGACTTCGGGCTCAGGCCCGGGCTTTGAGCTTTTTATTAGGGCCGGGCTCGGGCCTAACAAAATCATGCTTATAAAGAGTAAAAGCCTGACCCGGCCCGGCCCATGAACATGTCTATTTGGGAGGGCTAAAGCTTTGATTTAGTGCCCATTTAGGAATGCTTTCATGCATTTTCTTCTAGTGTTGCAAGGTAGGACCCACATGGAAATCATGATAAACCCCATAAAGCTGAAAATACACTTATGTTGAGCTTAAAAAATCAACTTTCCGGTGAAGCTAGTTTTGTCAGCTTCTTTGAAATGGCAATATTTAGCTCTTACCATGTTGGAGGACATGTGTCTTACTTCCTAATTTTTAGATTTAAACCCTAAATCCTAAAATCTAAACTCTAAACCTTTAAACCCTAAAATCTAAAGTGTAAATCCTAAACCCTAAACCCTAAAATGTCTGTGGTAATGCATGTCGTCCAGTGTGTAGGAGCCAAATATTTTCTTTCAGTCAACATAGTTCAATTAATACTAAAGCCCTCTCAAACCGAGTCTTTAGCTGCTTTTTGCAACTTTGGAAAGGCTAATTAAAGAAGCTTCACTAGGAAGCCCTTTTTCTGACTGGAATACTGATGAGGGCAGATTTGGCCCTCCAGTGAAATTGTGACACGTGGCACCTCGTGACAACTAGGCAAACACCCAAGCAGCAACTTACCAAGTTGGTATCCCACCCGGGCACCGGTTTGGCTGGCCTGGCGTGACCTGCACGCGACCTGGCGTGGCCTACGC
>NW_010729095.1:1931723-1965913 GCF_000365185.1 Nelumbo nucifera | reverse complement strand
CTCTAGCGCTCTCATTTCTCTCCAAGCTCTCTGTAATCAGAATGCTAACTTAGGCATCGGAGAGTCCCCGCCGGGAAAATACCCCCAGGTCCTCTGATTCAGTTCTCGCAGGTCCCTCAGCTCCTGCCGCCTACAAAGGAGAGGAAATCACCTCATGCAGAGGGTAGTCGAGTTGCGCTAAACCAGGGAGCTCCACCATCCTCTGAGTTGTAGGCCGCCTAGGAGCAGGTCAAATGACGAGTCCACCAGGGAGCTCGCCACCAGGGAGCTCGCCACCAGGCAGTTCGCCACCCGGCAGCTCGCCACCAGGCAGTTCGCCCACCAGGGAGCTCGCCACCAGGCAGTTCGCCACCAGGGAGCTCACCACCAAGCAGTTCGCCACCAGGCAATTCGCCACCAGAGAGTACGCCACCAAGTAGCTCATCACCAAGGCACGTCACCACCGGGTCAAATAACGAGGTACTTAGCCAAAAAAATTTATACATCACAAAAAATGGTACGTGACCAGAAACGGTTACATTACAGTTGAGGTTTCCTGTGTTTTCACCAAATATAGCTTATGGGCTGTCCAGGTATGGCCCACCTTCATAAATACAAAGCCGTTACCCGAAAGTCCTCCCAAAAAGGTTCTAAATAGTGACACTATTTCAACTTGTATATACTTGTAGAATTAGAGAGACTCCATAGTATATACAAGGTTCAAAGTATCGACATACATTAATTGATATGTATTATGTTGATGATTTTCCGATACGCCCCTACAAGAGTTGTATCAGGTCAGCTACTGATTAACCTTGAGTACAGACACAGGCCGATACACCTTCATAAATACACCGACACAGGCCGATACACCCTATTGGCCCATGTCGATATTTATAACCTTGAGTACATATAGAAGTTCAAAAAAGATTAATGCTCCAAAGCCCCTAATGCCTCTTAACCTATTCCCTCAAGAAAGAAAAAAGAAAAAAGAAGGAAAAAAGAAAAAAAACAGACAAAGTAAAAAGTGAAACACTGTATCCATTTTCTTTGTCATACTCCAAAATAAATGCGTTGGTCCTGGGACTTGGTTTATTCAAGAATGAGCAGATAAGCTGTAAAGTGCTTAGAGATAAGGATTTGCTTGTAATTGATCTGAATTTTTTTTTTTCTGGTACCACTGTTTTTTTATCCAAAGAAGTCAGAACATGGGGTATGTGCAAAAACGTGGCACTGAACAGAAAGAGAGAGAGAGATGTCAAGTTCATGTGTATGTATATACTTATTTAATAAACTATATTATACTTGTTCTTGTTAAATAATTGACCTACTAGTCTATACAAATTTACCTGGGAATGAATATTGTAAAGAAAAAAATAATATTTTACGTGCAAAAAACTCGGAAAATAAAATATATTACTTATTATTGATATTCTCTGATAAAAAAATTCTTTCTACCATTCAGCACCATTATGTAGTAGAAAAGCTTGCCATTATAGAGAGGATCAATCTAATGCACCCCAGGTCAACAGCTAAAATCACAAGGTCTTTCCCATCTGATATCAGTTTTCTTTAGAGAGATAGAGAGAGAGAGAGAGGAAATCTATGGTCTATTGACTTTTCTCCAGTCTCTAGAGTCTAGCCCTAGTTTCATTAATTCCATGGAGACCCTAGACAAAAATCCCATAGCACATGTAAAAAGAAAGAACCACATGGATCCATCTTGAAGTCATCATCTCTCAATAAAAGTTGAACTTCTTCTCAGACTCTCACACCACACTCTACGAATTTAATGGAGTAATTCCTCTTTGAATATTCTCTCTAGAATTTTGAGCCAAACGGTTGGCAACTTTACAGCACATGCTTTCAGTAATTAATTCTTTAATCTGAATGAAAATTTCAACCATTCGGAATCATTGTTCCACAAATATCAAATCTATTTTGTCTAAATACCAGAGTTTCAACCACTATTTTATAATAATAATAGTATTAATTATTCATCCACACTTTTCAATGCTGAGCTTATCACCTTGCATAATTAAGTAATGGCAGGAGTTAGAATGAGGCATTGGATGAGAAATTTAATTAGAATATTGAGTTCAGAGCCAAGTCAATATGACCAACTTGTTCAAGCAATATTCCTTGATTCTTCGCCTAATCCTTTAAAGTTAATAAAAGATCAATCCCTTTTATAAAGACTCAACCAAAATATTTCCTCCCCCAGATCAAGATATTAAAAGAGGTGATTTGTCTAATTGGATGGTTAGGATCTGCAGATGGTTTTGCTGATTGAGCCATACCTACTAAGAAAATATCAATCAATCTGGATGGGTTGCTTTGTAATGTATCTCTCTCCCAAAAATGCTAGTACCCCAATTCATGGGGTAGAAGATAAGGGTTGTATGGTTATTTTTCTTTAAACTGTTAATGCCATAGAGAAGAGTGAAGACTGTGAAGAATAATGGAGACAATGATGATAACAAATTAATAGCTGCTTTGACTTATAGCCAATGTCTTAGGATTCTGTTTTTTTCTGCTTTTTTTTTTTTTCTTTTTCTCTTTGTTTAGACATGGTTATTCTTTGGTGTCATCAAGACTTCAAAGACCCTCACAACAGTAGCTGGATGGTGAAACTAGATCACAATTCACATCTTTATGTACAGTGCAGAAAGTATCCAAATTAAATTAAAGGCAGAATCTGATCAAACTTTTTTACCTTCACAGATGGTAATTGTGTGGTCCAGGTCCAGAAATTAGATATCAAGACAGACCTTTGGTTTGGTGGGTCAAAAATAGAAAGATCAATGAGGTCCTCATTATTGGAAAATATGGCTGGCTCCCATTATTAAAGTATGAAGCACCATGTAATTGTAATAGAAGTTACTCTAGTTTGTAGAGAAGTACTGTTTGTGTAACTCCTATGATTGATTTTCTATTCATTTAAACTAGGTTTTACTTTTTAAGCAAAAATTTGTGATGCCGATTAAAACCAAACGATCTTTCTGGAATCTCTAAAAAAGGACAAGTTTGTGTTTTTATGAATGGCTTCAATGAACAAACCAACAACCTCCTGAATTTCCACGTCCCATTCTCATCCCCCTCCTCCTACAATGGTAGTTGGGTTTCTTCTCCCAAGAAGGGTAGATGAAAGAATAAGGGGACCCATATCACCCCCCTAAACTACAACCAGCTCTCCATACTTTTAAATTACATTGTCCTCTCTTCCCTTACCCCAAACAAAGAAGCTGCTCTCTCTCTCTCTCTCTCTCTCTCTCTCTCTCTTTCTCTTTCTCTCTCTCTATTAGACTCAGATACAAATAAACATGGCAGCAAAGAACGACCAACCCACAAAGAAGTTAGTGAACAGAGGAGCATGGACGGCCGAAGAGGATGGAAAGCTGGCTCAGTACATTGAAATCCATGGTGCAAAGAAGTGGAAATCAGTTGCAGTCAAAGCAGGTACTGTCTTGGTTCTTGAACTCAAATTCTAACTCATGAATTGTTATAGATGTCGTTGTTTTCATCTTAATCTCGAGATGGAGCTTGATGGGTTGCCATGTTTTAATTTTCCAGGTCTGAACAGGTGTGGCAAGAGTTGTAGGTTGAGATGGTTGAATTATCTCAGACCCAACATCAAGCGAGGAAATATCTCAGACCAAGAAGAGGATTTGATACTTAGACTGCATAAACTCCTCGGGAACAGGTGACTGGTTAATTATCATTTATTACTCAAACAAACACTAACCAGTGACTCCTAGTATATCGCTTTTCTTAGCTAGAAACAGTACTTAATTCACTTCACGATCACTTGGCCTCTGCATTTTTAATTTTCATTAATTCTTTCTTTCGTGCTCTTCTTCTAGGTGGTCCTTGATTGCTGGAAGACTACCTGGACGAACGGATAACGAGATCAAGAACTACTGGAATTCTCATTTGAGCAAGAAAATAAACCAGCAGAAACCGAAACCATGTGAAAGCTCAGCGGAGAAGCACGAACCCGAACCCCAGAAAACCTGGGAAAATACAGAAGTGAGTGAAGAAAGTAAGAAGGAAGGTGGAGAGTCGGAGACTGGTTTTAATGTGGACGACTTCTTCGACTTCTCAAGCGAAGAGTCTTTCGGTTTGGAGTGGATGAACACATTTCTTGAGCTTGACGAGGGCTTATACTTCTCGTGAACCCAAATAGTGTTTTTGGCTCATGAACTGTGTGGATTTGATTTATATCCAACTTGTAAAAACTTAGTGTGAGTGAATGAATTGGTTCACTTTCTATTTTGGTTTGGAACTAAAAATTCCATTTCTGGTGCTAATAGAGTAATGACTTCATAGTTATTGATACCCCTTCTGCAATCTGCTAATAATTTCTCAACTTCTAGAGCATATCTACAGTTCACTATAATGGACGGCGACCATTACAGACTTTTTCTTTTCTTTTCTTCTATTGATTGATTTCTCTGTCATTCTCAGTTTTCTGACCAGTGTCATAATTCATAATTCAAAGGAGTAAGGTGGACTAATGGATGGTTAGGATCATTTAGATGGTTTACCGAGTACTGTAGCAAAATCTCATTTTACCGGAACACGCCAAGGAGAAAATGCATTCTGTTAAGAATGTGATACGTTCAGAAACTAGTATGCTTGATTATTATTTTTAGTGTTTCAAGAAGCTAAGAATCATGTGAACAACCTGAGCACAGCATCAACCCCAACATCAAGAATATCTCTTGTAATTGTATGTTAAATGGGGTTTAATTTCTTTAAACAGTCTCTATCTGGTTAGCTCACATGTACTTTGTATTTGGTCTCAACACATGGTCCCAACAGCCATCGCAGCATGCAGGGCTGCAATGGTTGTTGGGATCCTATATGAGAACCAGATAGAGACTGTTTAAAGAAAATAAACCCCATTTCTATCAAGAAAAACATGCCATGAGATATTGTTAATATGTGGTTGGATGCTAAGTGAGCAAAAACTCTGCTACTACAGTATAGAATATTTAGGGTTTGATTGGTTTAGAGTCGGAATTGAAATTATAATTGGAATGGTCTATTCCCATAGTTTATTTGGTTACGACAAGAATAAGAATGGAAATTGGAATCAACAGAAATATGATTTCATTCCCAGAAAAGGAGGCTCAAATGGGGGAATGCCAGTCCACTAAAAATAAGAATGGAATTCTATCTCCTCCCAACCAAACAATTGAAATCAGAATAGCCCATTCAGATTCAAATTTCAGACCTCTACTCCCGCAAACCAAGGGCTTTACATTTTATGTGCTGAGATTTGGTCAGGATACCGGTCTTTCATCTAATACACCCAACACGATACAAGATATATCTATATCTATACTATCCATAAAAGAGTGAATGCCCCTTCTTTCTGGAATTTTCAACATTTTCTACCCCTTGTTTAAGCATGAAATGGGCATAAATATCATTTATTCTCACTTCAGAAACTATCAACTTATAACTATTCAAAAACTATATATGAATTATAAATAGTTTTTTCTTGAAGATAAAACTGCCATATGTAAATGCACATACACATTTACTAGTATTTTCAAAATCATGAATCATCATTAACACGAGTTGACATATATGCCTCATCATCTCCCATACTGTTGTTGGGAGATGTTCTCAATACAATAGAAAGTGGGGATGTGGTGCAAGGCATTGCGAGGCGCAGATGTCAACTCCATAAAACACATGCATCCAACATTTTTCTGGCCACAACCAAGACCCCTTAATTTCATCAAATTCAATTATGAGAAAATAAAAGTTTGATGATCGGGAAGACGCATCTGACCATCAGAGGGATGGGTCCCATTTTTTCTATGATCGTTGATTGTCGTTGTTAGTGATCGTAGACCGTAGTTGTCTAAACTCTAACTGGTTCAATAGAGATGTCTTTATTTTGATCAGTTGATACGATGGTCTTGACTCTTGACTAAGTAAATGCACCCAATATCAGACATCTGGAATATTGTGTCGTTTCAAATGGGTCCCATGAGGCGACAAAATCACATGGCAGTCATACCTAGATATATTATTTCTCCTTTCTCCTTTCTCTGTTTTCTGTCCAATATTAATTTATTTCACCAAAACCAAATCACAATTATATTCACAACCGGTCAAATTGGCATAAAATGTTAGAAACTTCGAAATAAATTCCGAGGTAGCGAATCAATATGGCTACCAAACGGATGAATAAAATAAGCGCGGACGATGTTTGTTCTTATAAATAAATTTCAATACAGATTAGGGGTGTTCACCGATCGATTTGTGGGTTTTTTTTAATCGATCCGGTATTATTAGTTTTTAAAAAATCGGTAATCGAAACCGGACAGGCCGATCAATTAATCGGTTGACCGATTCAGTTGATCATCAGTTTAGTTTGTCGATTTTTAATTTTTATAATATATATTAAAAATATAATAAAAATTATAAATATATATATATATATATAAAGGATTATATTTTAAATAATAAATAATAAATAATATATTATAAATATTATTTATATATAATACATATTTATCAATTTATAATATATAAAAATATAAAAAATATATAAAATATATAAAAATATATGTATACTGGTCGGTTTGGTTAATCACTGATTTTCTATATTGATTAACTGAAATCGGACTGATATCTTCAGTTTTTTAAAATCACTGAGTCGATTAACCGATTTTTCGATTTGGTTATGATTGATTTGACTTTTCGTTTTTTTTTTTTTTATTTTGATTTCTAATCTAATCCTTTTATCGGATTGTTGGGTTTTTTGAATTAGATTGAATCGAAAAATATTATCACCCTCTATTTGACATATTATATATATATATATATCCGTTGGATCATTGGATGGGATCGATATGGAATTTACATTATTAAATTTGATGGGGCGTTAATCGCCCCGATTGAACTGCCACGTAAGTGCTTATGTGGACACTGTCCTCCCTAGACGAGTTGGCAGCATAGCCAACGTGAATTGTTGTGGAGCTTAACAACAGTGTACATCGTGGACTTAGGACGAAGAGAGACATATAGCGAACACTAGTCGAAATTCAATCTCCCTCACCTTTTGCCATGGTTTTTAAAAACGAACCGGTGACCAAACCGGTCAGGGGTCCGGTTACTGGTTTGAACAGTCTGACTATTTGACCCGAATGGTCGGTCTGTTTTGATAAAAAAATAAAAAAAAATAAAAAATGATCAAAATCGTTCGAATGGTTTGAATGATTAATCGGCCAGTTCAGCGGTTTGCTGACCAAAATCAATAGTTTTGGGGGAAAGAACAGTTTTGGAGGAAAACGGAACTGGTTAGATGACCGATTCTTGGTTTTTCCAGTCCGATCCGACCATCCAACCAATCCGATTTTGAAAACAGTGCCTTTTGCTTTGCCTTTCGCATAAGGGATATGAAACCAACCTTGGAACCTTGGTCGAGGATGACCTCGAGACATGGCACATGTCCTATAAGGGGAGGAGCACAATGATACTCGCCCACAAATATTTAAGGGCATGCCACCTGATGTAGGATCATCTGGCTAGCCCAATAACAGGCCTACACGTGTCTGTCATTGCATTGCAGGGCAAAGTCAATCAGAGCATAGGCAGAGTCAAGCTCGACGCATCTCTTGGGGCCAATCAGGGCGCGCTTAGGGATGAACTCAGCAGGTCTCGCGGGACCACTCGTTGCGTCACCTGGCGGCCTTGGATGGCCGCGCTTTGGCCGCCTGAGACCTGCCATGACTCGGCGGCCTCAAGTGTACCACCACGAAGGTAAGGGATCCAGAACTCAAGACTCCCAAATTCACCCTGAGGTTTCTTGCTCGCTCCTGTGGCTTCGTATAAGTTCCCTTGTACCTCAGCCTCGGCCACTCCACATACACATACTAACTTGATCATCGGAGTCCTTATCTCGGGTTCACACCCGAGGTCTCTGACACTGTTCCCCTTGCAAGATCTGATCCCTTGTCTTCGGCCGCCTCGGACACCTCGGGCCTTGGATATCTCGCACTTCGGACACCTCAGCTGATCACCTCGGCTTGGGAGAAAATTTACCTTATTGACCCCTCGGCCAATCCAAGCATCAACACCACCCAAGGTACATTTTGCTAGACCTGTTTATGAGTCGGGTTGCATTGGGCTTTGTATATGTATTAATAAAATACAATTAGGCCTGAGCTCGAGCCTGGACCGACCATCGGACCTAAGTCTTGAGTCCGAGCCCGACCCTCATATAAAGTCCGAAGCTTGGGCTTGAGCCTGAGCCCGACCAGAAATTTGAAAACATAAATTATTTTCTTTATTTATTCAATAAAAAAGTGTTTTATTTATATTAAAAACCTTTAAAACTCAAAAATAATAAACATCTCACTATTACTTAGAAAAAATGAGAAGAACAAAGAAAAATATTATATATATTTTATTAAATAAAATATATTTTATTAAATAAAATATATTTTTATTATTTAATATATAGTATCAAGTCGGGCTTGGGCTGGGCTTTTTTGATAAAGCCTGAGCCCTACCCGAAAAAAAGTCAGGTCCGGTGTTTTTTAGTCTTGAGCCTGAGCCCGCGGGCCTAAAATTATGACTTAATAATAGGTCGGGCTGGGCCAACTTGTCAGACTACCCGGCCCATGAACAGGTCTACGTTCTACTTCCACTCTCTGAAATTCTAGCTCTCTTGCTTTCTATCTCTCTATTAGATAAGCAAAAGATAAGGCTTACCCAAAATCTGGATCGTGATAGAGTTTGAACTGTATTAAAATTAGTTTTCCGAGATTACCCTATTTTACCTTCATCTTAAATAATGAGAGTTTCATTCGAACTCTTCCTCTTTATTGTATTTAAACCTTAGCAATAAAATTCACGAGTGTGTGTTGTTTTTCTCACTACATTGATTTTGTTTTACTCTCTTAAGTTTTTTAGTTCTGTTCGGCTACAACCAGCTCATCCTAACTAGCTCGACTTAGCTGACTTCTTCACTAAGTTGAGCGTCAGAGTGCTCTTCCCAGGTAACCACCGTGGGGCATTTGACCTTTTTGTGCTTGTAGGGCATTCTAACTCAACTGGTCTACCTTAGTTTGGATAGTATATCAAACTGACATCGTCTGTGGAAATTAACACAAAAGTCCTTCAGTTCCCTTTTCTCTCCATCTCGATGATAATGCCTCCAAAGAATGTCTCAGACCACTTACACACTCATTCTTCTTCCAGGGGCTCACACTTCATGCATGTCTCATCACCCCGAGAGCTTCAAAATCAGCCAATGATGCAGGAGCAGTTTAACTCCCTCCGCCAACAAGAAGGGTTAAGGGTGGACCAAAATGGATATAGGTGGAAATAGTAAAAATTGATTCTAAAGTACTCTTGGCTAAGACTTGGATGGTGATGAACTGTTGATGATTATTATACATTGGAGAGATATTAAGAGATGGGGGACAGAGCAAGTTACACTACACTTGAGGTCCACTGTCCCTATTACGGATACCCTAGAGTTGTTTGATCCCGTGCCTCTACATTTGCAGCGATATCAAGTGACTATCTGTAGGGGTGCAAAATGGAATGTACCATTATCCGATTCAAATTTGAATCCAATCCTATTTTGTAAGATTTAGATATACCTTAACTGAATTTTTAAATTGGATTAGATTGAAAACTATGGCCCGTTTATATAAAATTTACACTATCGAATCATCGGATGGGATATAAAATTTACATTATTAAATTGAATTTGAATATATCCTGTTTCTGCCTTGGACGAACCGAGGGTAATAAGGTAAATTTGCTTCTGAGTCGAGGGTTGATTGATACGGTTTATAAATCAGGTTTGGTACGGTTTATCTTCTCTCTAAACCCATCCTCTAATTCTTCCACGTTAAGACTTAATAACATGTAATTTTTGAACCTGCCTCGATCATGTAGGATTGGGGAACGAACCCAAACACAATCGGAATGAAGCATCAAAACCCTAACCTGATTAAACCTAACACAAAAATCATCCCATATGATCGGGTCAAAACTGGATTCACCATTTAACCCAATCCATTGACATCCCTAATGCCAATGCTATCAGATAAGATCGTTCGGAAATCCTAAGGCTGCATTTGTTGTCTAGACCGCTAAACCATACCGAAACTAACTGGAATTGGTGGCTTAGTCTGGTTTACTAAATTTTATAAAATAGACCAAATGACAAATCATATTAAACTGAATTATTAATAATACTTATTAATGTATATAATATGTAACTGTTTATTTTTGAAAAAGCGTGAATGCAATTTATATAGTAGTAATAGGTGGCATTTGTTATATGTCAAGTTGATATCTAAATTATATTTGTTATTTGAGCTTTCTAATTGGGTTAAGCCCAAATATGGAAGTAGAGACGATCACACCCTCCATGGATCGATGTGGCCCCCCCACCTTAAATTATATTGGATGAAATGAGGTTAATGGCTCAGTTTTCTTATAGGTTTTTGATGTGTATCCGCTGCACCACTCTAGATATAATGTAGCAGTAATTAAAGAAATTAATGGCTCAGTTTTATATAGGCTTTTCAGAAAAAAAAAATGTAGTAGTAATTAAAGAAGATGAACTGCTGCACCATCTTTTTCCTGCACATGTTGCACAAGCAATCAATTTGTGGTGTATATGGCTAACCCCTGTGTAAAAGTACTAATCTTTATACATGTACCCAGGAATAACAATCACTAACTCATATCTAAGGCCTTTCATGTATACTTTTACCTATCAGGCAAGTAATTACAGAATTCTGATTAGGTTCCATGCCTGTAATAAATCATGGCCCCACTGTAAAAGTTGTGGGCCCTATGCATTTAAATTCTGATGTGAAACTTTATCATTGGTTCCACAACCCACTGAACAGTTAAAGCATTCAGCTAAACCTTGACACATGTTTTAAAACTTATCCATGATTTATTAACGTATTTCTGTCATTTCACTTATCCATTAACGTACCGGATGCAACACATAGGGACTATTAGACACAATTTCAAAGTGTAAGGTACTGTATGGACATGTTTTAAAACTTGACACAACCCCTAAAATACAAGGTACTAATCATAAATTTTCTCTAAAAGATATGTTTTGAAGTTCGGAGACTGACTTGACACAACCCCTAAAATACAGGATACTGATCATGAATTTTCTCTAAAAATTTTGGGTAGTGTTGGGTTGATAAATCTGGGTTTTGGTATCTGTTTGGATCCAGGCCAGGGTCCATGTCTAGGATTAGTGTTGGGTTGGCCTTCAACTTGACCCAACCCATCAAATTTATACCCAAGAGGTCAATCTTTTTAAAGAAAACAATGATAGATTTTATTAGAGAAAATTAAGGGCAAAAGAAAAGGAGTTTTATTATGACTTCTTATATTTTTAATATAAAAATAGACAACCATACTAACAGGAGGTCCGTGTGAACTTTGTGGCGAGAAGATCCTTCACTTCCCCTCATTCTAATACAAATATAGAAGATAATTACATCAAAAAAAGGAGCTTAACATCACTATTTGTTACAAGTTACAGCTGCTACCAAACTTATCAAGTTGTTAGAACATGCAACTTTACATAAGCAATCTAGGAGTGAGGGTAAAACTGTTCCATTGGAAGGGCCGAACCAATACCTGACATTACACAAAAGAAGTTTTCCATGACTTTGTTGTGGAATCGAACTATGTTAATCTACAATAAGAGGGAATCAAAATCAGGGGTTATGATGGCACGCTTGTAGAGCTCTCCTATGACGCAACAGTGTCGGTCTTCGGTATTGATGGCTACGACATCCTGGGCAAAAATACAGTCTGATCCAGAGGAAACCTGCACAAATGACCAGAAATTAGGTAACTCTAGAGAAATGCGTTTCTAATTTCCTCGTAATGATTGTGGGTCACATTATGAAAAAATTTGGTGGGTGTCAAACATGAAAAAATTTATTTTACTTGTGGATCTGATGATGATGTTAGTAGGCAGATCATTACTAAGGTCAGATGATGAAATAGATGGGTTAAATGATAGTAATGCGATGCCTTTAATAGCTCCTAAATAATTCTAGCATTTATTTTCCAATTTCTTATTTTCTCTATAGTATTTTGTGAGGCAAAGGGAGTCTTTCTGTTTCTGTCACTCGCTATTGCTTTGAGGCCTGCAGTAATTGGTTCTTTTCTGCCTCATGGCCAGTTCATATCACAAATCCAACCTGTCCGTTGGTGAATAACAACCTGGAGTAAGAAACTTTCACTCTCAAACAGCCCCATGTGGCACTGTTCATTGAATTTGTTTCAGTCCAGTATTTTTTGATTGGTTGTTTTCAGCCAGTTTTTAATGAATATTACTAAATAAACAATGAAAAACATGACTTTTCCAAGTGGCATAAGGCTATTGAGCTGGAAATTTTTGACGTGTGAAGTGTTTGACATGCAACCATATGGATCCATTTCAGCTGCCACTTCAGCAGCCGCATGTACTAATCATGCAGGTACAAAATTTCAAAATTGTTTTGCTTGAAAAATAGACAGCCTTGTCTTTGTGTGTGTCTGTGTTCAACATTACAACAGAAATATAAGTTCCATATTTTCTTACAAATCAGCAAAAGTCTTATGAAGATATTAGAAAATAATTTCCAAAATTTTCAAATAAGTAAGTTTTTGGGTGAACACACAAGTACCACTAGCAAAGGAGCATGCAAGTGCAACTTCAAAGCAGAGAATAAGGCCTATGGTAGAAAGGAAATGAAGAATTAGATATGTATAACTGGCCCAAAATAAATGGAACAAAGTTGGGTGAAGATGAAAAATAAAAAAGATGCAACAAAAGATAAAGAGGGCCACTACCGTTGGTCCCAGCTATCTGGGGTCTTGGGAATGGTGGACTAGATATCGGCTATGTTACCCAGATATGACAAGGACACAGCTGGACAAGGTTTTGGATATGAAATTTACACTAAAAATTTAAATATCTGACACAATATATTAGCCTTGTACAGGTATCGGAGGATCATGGATATAGGCCTAATCTCCTGCATTAAAGATGCAACTAAGAATGAACAGCAAAATTTTATACGGAACAAGGGGGGAAACATAAAGAAGGAAATAGTAAAGGTCTAGAGATGAGATTTATTTTATGCACTCACATCATAAAGGGTTTCTCCAAGCTTTAGCTTGACAGCGCCACTCTTGTACACCAGCATTTTGCCCATGAAACCAGGAGGCAACTCTTCTAAACTGCAGCCCTGATCTGCAGCACCCACACTCTTCAATGGTTTTGAGCTGCGAGCCATATCTTTCCCCTTTGCACTAGCTGACCGCTTAACTAATGGCAGAGAATCAGGTAGCTGAATGAAGAACATTTTCTGTTCTTCACCTTCCTCCTGCAATTTACAACCAATATAGTTTTACAAGCAATCCACCATTATAACAATATATAGGATTTGCCAGCATTTATTGTGTTTTCACTATCTAAAATTGTATTAATCAAATTATTTACCATCAGTCCAAGCTCTACAGCTGGTTTTATAGTGCTCTCTTCATATGGCAAGTCTGATGAATCCTTCCCAAATTCCTCCTCATCAAGAAGTTCTACAGAAGACAGGACAAGCTATAAGAGGAAATAAAAGGAGAAATAATGCAGCCAGCTAAATGAGGAAAGAGCAATAGAAATAATTTAGCTACATCAGCACTGTGCTTCACATGTTAGTGTAGCAGGAGTAAAACCCCCAGATACAAGGTTGGATGCACATGGCACCTGTTGTAAGAGCATACACAGTCAAACTACCACAGACCCAGTTTAAACCATTCTGAATCAGAACCAAATTAACCTGGTCCAATGACCGATCTGGATCACCCAACAGTAAGTCAGAGCAGAACACAAATAATAATAGATGCTCCTAGATGGAGAGGAGACAATCTCCCCCAACAGACATTTGGGAACAGCTGCTCTCTCCTTTTTCCCCAGTTTCTTTTATATAAAAGACAAAGCCGCAAGGACCTACATTGGTCCGATCTCTCTCCAGAGGGTATATAGTGCAGCTGAGCCCCTCCAGGTGGTCTGGCCACTCCCAAGTTATAGCTTGTGAGTAGGGAACTGATATAATTATACTATATGGCAGGGTGGTCAAGATAAATTTTCATCCTGTACTTAATTAGTGTGGTTGTTTGCCATTAAATAGATGCTGCAATAATAGTGTCAACCATTCGGGGATGCCCCTAACAGCATACCTGGATTTCCTGAGTATGGCCTCCTCAGGGGAAGGGTAACAGGGTAGTAAGTATAGTAATTCTGCAGTGACATCAGGAAAGATCATTTACTAGTAAGTATAGTAACTCTGAGCATACCAGGATAGTAAGTATAGTAATTCAGAGAGAGAGAGAGAGAGAGAGAGAGAGAGGGAGAGGGGTATTAGGTTTACATACCCAGGGTTCAACATACTCTTTCTTCTTCTTCTGGTCTGACTCGTTAGTATTATCTGCAGAATCCCAGGCAAGGTTGTATGCATTAGAACCACCAAGCTTGGCTGTTGAAATCATCAATAGGAAAAGACAATTCTCTTACCATCAGGAATATGAACTTGAGGTTCCACTCTACTGGTGCTGCTGCTACCAGTCCCTCCCCTAGGAACACCAAATGTTCTTATTGCAGGTGATGCACCTCCATAACCAAATGCTACTTGAACCGCTGCAGCAAGTTCAGATGTCAGAAGTGAACTGGTACAAACGATGTATTGAATCACCAAGAAACTTGTTATCTGCTATCCATAGATAGATGTTTTGTTCTGTAGGTCAGACCAAACTCAGGCTTTAACCTTGTGTTTTTCAAATTCCAGCAAATTCTGCAAGGTAATTATTAGAAGTTTTAGAACTGAAATAAGTGGTGCATATAGAATAAAGGACCTTATAGTGACTTTCCAACAGATAATTAACCTTGCAAACAAAAGATCAATTAGGTGTCTGCTTACCTGGTTTGGGTACTTCGACTGACCTACTGGATGGTCCATTAACTATAAAACTTATTCTCCCATGTTTACTATTGTAGAGGAGAGGGCAAAAGAAATCAAGCAACCTGGGTTGATGCCTAAAGTGTTACAACAAAACCTTGTCAAATAGAGGAATCAACAGATAGACCTGTTCATGGGCCGGGTAGCCTGAAGGGCTAGCCCGGCCCGCCTGTTCTTGGTCAAGTTTGGACAAGATCTTAGGCCTGTGGGATCAGGCTTGGGCACAAAACACTAAGCCCAACTTTTTTTGGGGGATGGGCTCAGGCTTTCTCAAAAAGGCCTGGCCTGAGCCCAACCTGATAATATTTTGTTCCTCTTCTCTTTTCTTAATCCACAGTGATATCTTTCAGTATTTTTGGGTTTTGAGGTAAACCAGTTTTGTTGTTGAGTAAAAAAAAAAATCTTCCTGCCCGATATATTGGTTGGGCTTTGGGCTCGGGCCCAGGATTCAGACTTTATATGAGGGCTGGGCTTGGGCTCATGCTCGGGCCTGAACATGTTCTGTTATATAGAGGCAAAGCCTGGCCTGTGAACAAATACTAACTGCAAAATCAAATAACCTATTGTGAAGACCTTGCCTGCACTTACTATTGTCAGCATTTTTCAATTGCCTTATGCATAAAACAGGTAGCTGACTTTAAAATCTAAAGTAGCATTGAATTTCATGAATATCATCATCATCATTATTAACAAAGATCAAAGAAGTGTAAGACAATGGACTTATAAATCCAGTTGATTCAATATGGACCTGGACCAAGTCAGTCTGGTTCAACCCAGTTTACAAGATAATATACTAGGCCAGAATTTAACAAGTGGTTGACAACTGGCCAGTTGGGCTGATATCACTTCTAAAGAATGTTATAGAATTTAAAGAACTAAAAATATTATAAATAGGAGCCCCATACCCACATGGGGCCCCAATACACTTAACAGATCCACGCCTGAGTCTCCTTTCTCTCTTCCCCTCTCCCAACTCTCTCTCTCTCTCTCTCCTCCACCAATTTGATCTCTCCACCACCTTCCTCCCTGGACCTTCAGAGTTCAACCATCACTGCCTCACTGGAGTCCACATTCTTACAAGAGGAATTCATTCAAAAGTAAACATAAAAGAAAGTGGAAAACACCCAAAACCTCAAAGCTGATGAGCTAAGGGAGATGAATATACAACAGAGAAGCTTTACACACAGACACAGAGAGAGTGGGTGAGGGGAAAGAAATCAAAAAATATATGGAGGATGGATCTCCGGAAAAACATATTTTTTTTTGACGGACATTAGAAGGCAAGAAACATAAAGGGGACTCCAGTGAGCCAGAAGGGGACATCCAACCAACCTATTCTATTAGAAATGCTGAGAATGTTTCCTAGAATTACATAGGCAGCCAAGTTAGAAGTTCTAGGAGAGAGGTAAAAAGCAATGGACACAAAATGGTTAGTGAGATCCCTAATGTCTTCCAAAAACATGCAAGCAGTAATTGGACAGGGAGCCTTCTTATTCATACTTAAGGGCCTCTATGTCAGACTTGGCACCACTTTCAGCCAGCAGGCATTCAAATCTATTTGCAATTGCATGCAATATGCCAAACTTGATTGCCTTCATTACTCACCAAAGAATCATCTTTGAGGGAGCCACTGCTGCTACCACAAAATTGCTGTCCAGGTGGTGGAAAATCCAACCATAACTGGTCTAATTGCCAAAATGGAGGATAGCAAAGTGTAGCAATTTAAACCGTTCATTTATCAAAAAAAAAGTTGCAATTTAAATTGTGAAATTTGGAGGGGTGGGGTCAGTAAGGCTGTTGTTAGAGATCCTGGTCACTTTAAAAGTTTGGACTCTATTGTGATGGGCTCATCTCCTATTCTATAAGCCTCCTCCAACTTCTGCAACATGGTTAGGATTACAGAAAGCAGAGTCTACTTCTGAAAGACTAGAGCATCACAAACTTCCAGATCTCCCAATTAACAGCATGCAAGCCTCCAACTCCTGCTGCTCCTCTTTACTTCAATCCCTCCATGGGTTCCAGTTGAGAACCTTGTAAGCAACAAAGTTCAGAGAACACTCAGTAGACAGGGGAAAGGAGGAATCCAACCAAACTACTTGGACTGTTGGGCAGTGGAAGATCATCTGAAAACTGGTTTCAGCAGCCTGGGCCCCACATATCTCAGGCAGGGTTTACAGTTGCCATCTTTCTCTTTTGTAAATTAATATCAATGGTGATTGCTTCAGAACAATAAAATTCCTAACTTTTTAGGGAATATCCAAACTCCACACTTCCCATGCTTGGAATGATCAAAAGATATCCCAAATATATGACGGGGGTCATATTTGGAGGGGATGCTGTTATGTCATGGAGATTGGACAGACATATTAATAGTCTTTTACTTAGTAGATAACAGAAGAGAGAACTATTCTATTGGACCATCATGTTGTGAAGATGATCAATCAAGTATCTGTGATACTTGAATAACACAGATAAATGACAGTAGAGCTTATGTCTTGCTCTCAATGAACAAAAATGATATTCACTAAAAGCATGCTTATTGCCATAAGAAATGGAGGGGTTTTTTGGGACAGCTAACTATAGATTACTAAAAATAATAGGCAGAGGTATACAAACCAAGCCAAGGCTGTGGCAGGAGGTTCTACTAGAAAAGAAGGAAAGAAAGAAGAAAGAAGATATCCCCCAACCTAACATAACAATCCAGCTCCTCCAGCCCCAAGTAGTACAACAAATAAAGAGATACAGCCTGTTATAAAAGGCAAACTCAAAGCTGAAGTAAGTCACTTCTTGAAATCCTGAAATGGTTGCATTTCAATATGTTCTTATCAACCATAAATGGCTCCATTAGATGGTGAATTTGTTGTATGGATGGATTAAACCTTACTCCAATGGCCTGATGTCACCCATTGAAATGCATTATGAGGTGAGTTTTTCTCCTCCTTGGGACATGTATTGCGAACCAGGCATAACCCAACCTAGTTCAAAAGAAAATCAAATAATCTAATTATATGCCAGCACTAATTATATTAGCTTCTGTTAATTTAATTCCATTTTCCTAGGACTTAATTTAATTCATTCAGACATCCATCAGGTGAACATCTTGATGTGAAGCCTTACTTCAGATAGAACAGGCTCATTATCTATGAAATAGCAATTCATTAATAAATTATATAGCAATATGCTTTGATCATTTTAGAGCAAGTATTCTCTGGCTTCTGCAACTGTTTTGCACAATTCACTAAATTTATGATGACAAAGGAGGCAAAACTAACAACACAATAGAGGGCACAAAGGTCAACCAGTAAACTTTTTTTTTACCTATATAGATCCTTACTGATTGAAAGGAACAATAAAATACCTAATTCACCACAGTCTACTACCTTAAACACCAAACCAGAAAAGCACTGAATTTTTAACAATCTTAGGCCATTTTGAATGTTGCACAAAACCCAGAAACACAGATTTGAATGGTACAGTAAAGTGAAGCTAAAAAACAAAGATATGAGAAGCAAGAGATGAGAAAAAAAAAGCAGAGCAACACATATTTAGGTTTTTCGGCCTTTGGCCCAAGTCAATGGGCAATGGAGAATACAAAGTTATCTGCCTCCACACATAGAGAACCCTAAACCCCCAATACAACCCGAAGCACTCACTCACTCCCTTCTTATTCAAGTGCCAATGAGATACATATTTGAGCAAACCCTAAGCAACATAACATATTCGAGTGTATAGCTCTCAGGGGTCTGACCCCTGTTATGTATCTGTATACCTCCTTTTGTACATCTTTCTCTTTTTAATGAAATCAGTTAATTTTTCTCAAAAAAAAAACATAACATATTCGAGTCAGCCCCATAAGCAGAAAATAGGTTGGGTTGGGTCCGAACCTTCTGCATCCACCACAACCCTCAATAAATTTTCTCTTTGGTTGTGGTGTAAATGTACTTTTACACTGTTGGAGTTATACACTGATAGGTTTAAAAGTTATGCTCGATGTAAATGGAAACCAGGATTATTGATGTAAAACTCAATTTGAGTGGATTTTTACATCGATTTTTGGTGTTTAATTACGCTACAAAACCGGATCAGAGTGTAATATAACACTGGTTTGGTATTTTCACCGCAAACAAGTGCAGCCTTTAGGTTTTTCTCCACAAATGTCGGGTCAGAGAGCAGGCCACAAACAAAAATCAAGGTTTTTAAAACCGAAACACACAACGAACCGGTCAGGGGTCCGGTTCCTGGGTCAAATGGTCCGACCGTTCGAATCGAACAGATGGCCCATTCTGACAAAAAAATAAAAAGATGGCCAAAACCGTTGGACGGTTCAAACGGTTTGACCGCCTAGGTCAGTGGTTTGCTGATTAAATCAACAGTTTTTGGCGAAATAACAATTCTGGGGTAAAACGGAACCTGACCGGCTCCCAGTTTTTCCGGTCCGATCCGGTTTTCAAAACCATGCAAAAAATCAAGGCACAACTCAACATTCAAATTCAGGGTTATGACTGGTTTTGGCCCTTTTGGGCGACAAAGTCTTAGGGGCCGTTTGGTAACGGCAGAAGTTGCTGAACTGAATGATTTATTGTTTTGTCTTTTAGTAAATAGAATAATTAAATAATAAAATACTAAAGGGTATAGTAACCTACCCCGACATCCTTAAAATATCATTCTTCAACCACTTCATTTGTTATCAAACGGCCCCTTAGTAAGTTCAATCATACAAGGTTGGCATAGTCGGTATCAACAATTTGGTTGGCATACCCAATAACAGTGCTAAGAACTTTCCCTCAACTTTCACTTTTTTTTTCTCTTATTTTCTATCAAACCAAACATAGTCTTAAGTTCCCCTGGGGATTTTTTTTTGTGGTGGTGGGGGGCGGATGGCTCCCTTCTGCCACCCCCTGGCTCCGCCCCTGCACCAACCTGAGACGGAGCAAAGCAAAGGAACAAGAAAACAAGAAAGATAAACTACGTATGGAAATTTCAGGATATCTATTAAATTGAGCCAAACAAGAAAGAGGGGCTGCGGAATCAGTAGAGAAAGCACTTACGTTTCTTTTCAACTTTAGGTCCTCGTCTTGCCGAAGCTTCCTTTTCAGTTCAGAACAATAAATTCAATACAAACCATTAAATTCCAGAAAGATTGAAGCCTAACTCGTCATTTAAATCCGTAAAAGGGAAAGAGAACAAACAAAAATAGAAGTAAGAAGAAAGTACGTTGACACGGCGAAGCAACTCCCTGGACTGGGCAGCTTCCGCGTCCTCCACAACTTCACTGCAAATGTCAGAAAGAGTAAAACCCAAGATCTTTCAACGATATGAACAAATTCAAGAAACGGGTACCTAAGGAAACAGCTTCAGAAGTAATACAAGTTGAAGATTACGTTTTGGTTTCAATGGGTTTGTGCGTTCTGCGAGGAGGGGCTTTGGGTGCATATCTGACCTGCCAAAGATAAAGGAAAAATCACGAAATTAAATTCATAGGCTTTGAAGATAAGCTCCGCCATTTCCACACTATAAATTGGGGTGAAAAAATTAGAATGAAAAATTGAGAAGTGTGGTGAGAAAAAGATTAAACAAAGACCTTCCTAGTAGAACGAGCTTGGGTTCCAGATGGTTCTTGCTCCATTTCCGCTTTGTAATATTTGTCTGGACTGGATTTTCAGGAAAACTTTAGAAATGCATGAGAGAGAGAGAGAGAGGGAAAGAGAGAAGAGAAGGGTAGTTAATGAAGTTGGGAAAAGGGAGGAACCCAAGGCCAGGGGTTTTATACGAAACCGCGGTTTGTCCAAATGAAAAAGGCCTGAGAAAACTCCGCTGTCCCAAAGCTAAAAGTCCACGTCAGGTCAGTCCTGATTTTGTTTGGCACCAGGAATTTATGTGCTGCTGAGTTTTTACGAGATCGGATCAGTAGATCATAAAAACGTGTGTACAATAACATCTATAGCCGCACATCGGGAACATCTCTTATCCTATCATAATCATTCACCGGAGATATTTTCAATATGCGGCATTAGTGTTATCTACACACGGATGTGATGAGCGTATTGTGGTAAATGGATCCACGTTCAGTTTATCAGTGTCACGTTAGAAAAAATGATGCTCCTTATATGTTGTGAAATTGTTTTTCCACAAAAAGTGGTACTCCAGGCCATGCCTTCAAAATTGAGAAAGCATGGTTTGGAGTAATGTTGAATTTGACATTTCTTGGAGCTGTAATTTATTGTTGCCAAGAGACATGAGGTAATAGTGATAAGGACATGACATGGCACTAGATAATAGGTATAAGTGCTAAAAACGTTTCTTGGAGCATTTGTATCAAACAGAAAACATTGCTATTGCTCTAGGAAACATCCCACCTGGCAATACTGTTTTCCAAACAAAAAAAAAAGATATCATTTTCTGACATCAGCAATACTGTTTTTTGAGAAAAATGTGTTGTATCTACAACATCGATGACAAACATATACATAATTTATTTTTGACAATTTTTTTTTCGCTACCAATACTCGGTTTACATAATTTATTTGAGACCGGATCTACTCCTCACACATGACACCTCACACTGACCTCAGGCACATCCCACCGTACATTGGGAATATCTTTCCTACTTATGTGTTATTATTTAGGAGAAATGTTCCTAATACACGGTGAGATGTACCTGTGAGGTCGTCATGATGAGGCACCTTGTGTGAAGAGTAGATCCCAATTCAATTTATTTTGGTTGTCTTAAGAAAAATGTGAGCTAGGTGTTGCTACTTGCTAGTAAGTTCGGATCTGCTCCTCACATAACCCTCCTGACACCAACCTTACAATGAATCTCAGTGGGTATGACACCAACCATACATAAATAATTTATGTATATATGCATGGATGTGCTAATAGAATCAAGCTCATGAGCTTTCAAACCAAACTTTTTATTAATCTACCTTGAGCTTGAATAATTAATCGAACTTACCCCAAGGTTAAAACTCTATTTGAGAATCGAACTTGGCAGATGTGGATCTGTTACTTAACCAATTTGGTAAGATCCTACTTATCAGAAAAAAAAACGGTACCATACTCTCCAATTTTATTTAGATTTAGGGGTGTCAATGGACCAGGTTTAGATTGGATCCATCCGAATCAAAACCAATTTGAAAGGGTCGGAAGGTTCAATATGACATGTTGAATTGGAGCAGTCCAGACTGGTCCAAAATAATTATTGGATCGGATTGGGCCTGATCCATCTGTAATGGATTTATATTGGATTAATTTGGGTTGAACCAATATCCGGTCCATTATTGACAGCCCTCATCCATCCACCTCTCTCTCTCTCTCTACAGAAACACGGATGGTGGCCGATTCAAACTTTCACACTTCCAACCCCCACAACCTAAAGAGTCACCAGACCGTAATAAATTAACTAGGAAATATCGATCTCATGGTTCATGCTATTCTTTCTTGCTACCAAATTCTTGGTACCAAAAAACGAGCTAACATTATGTTAAAATCCCATTTATGGAATTCTAGCGCAGCACATTTTACATCAAACACTAACCCAAAGGCCAAACCATTCATCCTCCTCTTGCTTCCAGCTTCTCGTAAAGATGTCGAAAACCAACAATAACTCCATTAATGGTGCTACAACAAACCACATCGACAGTATTATTAGCACTACCACCTGTGATTGTGAGCCAAGAAGGCCGGGGAAGGCAACTGTACTGGCACTAGGCAAGGCCTTCCCCAGCCAACTCATCCCACAGGAATGCTTGGTCGAAGGCTATTTCCGAGACACCAAATGTGATGACTCCGCCATTAAAGAGAAGTTGGAGCGTCTGTGTAAGCAGCCACTTAATCTTTCCTTGAGAATGCAGATCATCATCATGTCTTGTGCCTCTGTAACATTGACATTCATCTTCTTAATTTTCTAATTCCGTCCTTTCTCTTTTGATCATTCATTTACTAGGCAAGAACACCACTGTGAAGACGAGGTACACAGTCATGTCCAAGGAGATCCTAGACAAGTACCCAGAACTGACAACAGAGGGCTCACCGACGATCAAGCAAAGGCTCGAAATAGCAAACCCAGCAGTACTGGAGATGGCACTGGAAGCAAGCCTTGCCTGCATCAAGGAATGGGGGAGACCAGTAGGAGACATCACCCACATCGTCTATGTCTCCTCCAGCGAAATCAGATTACCAGGAGGAGACCTCTACCTGGCGAGCGGGCTCGGCCTGCGCAGTGACGTCGGTCGTGTAATGCTATACTTTCTTGGCTGTTACGGCGGCGTCACCGGCCTTCGCGTGGCCAAGGACATAGCCGAGAACAACCCCGGCAGTCGCGTTCTGCTAACGACATCAGAGACTACCATCTTGGGCTATCGCCCTCCTAACATGGCACGCCCTTACGATCTCGTTGGTGCTGCTCTGTTCGGCGATGGCGCTGCAGCACTCATCATCGGGACAGACCCAATAAGTCAGATAGAATCTCCATTCATGGAGCTCAACTTCGCAGTGCAACAGTTCTTGCCAGGGACGCATAACATAATTGATGGTCGCCTGTCCGAGGAGGGTATAAATTTCAAACTGGGGAGAGATCTCCCACAGAAGATCGAAGACAACATCGAAAGCTTCTGCAGGATGCTCATGGAGAAGGCCAATCTGAAGGAGTTCAACGACCTGTTCTGGGCTGTTCATCCCGGGGGGCCTGCAATACTAAACCGCCTAGAGAGCTGTCTCAGTCTGAAAGCAGACAAGTTGCAGTGCAGCAGGAGGGCATTGATGGATTATGGGAATGTGAGCAGCAATACCATCTTCTATGTCATGGATTACATGAGGGAAGAACTGAAGGGGGGAGGTGGGGAGGAGTGGGGGCTAGTGTTGGCATTTGGGCCTGGGATCACCTTTGAAGGCATCCTTGTTCGTAGCCTGCTGCAATGATATGTGCCAAAAGCAGACCCTCAAAAATTTCTTCAAGGTTTATTGTTGTTTGTCTCTGGGGTTGGATTATGTTTTATAGAGTTGATGCATCAATTAGTACTCATGTTGATGACCTACATGTGCTGTGAACAAATTAAATAGACATTATCATAAAGTTCTCTAGTAAAGAAATTCTGTGGCTCAATATTTCAGAATTTTCGGTATCATCCTAAATACTCTCATTGAACATCATATCCCTTGTTAAAAGACTTTTCTGTTAATAGTTACACAAATAAGAGAGAAATAGTGAGAATGAACTTATGGGCTTTTAGAGGGGTCGAATGACCATCTCGACTACTAGGTCTTTGGCAAATGTTTGTAGTTTATAATAATAGAATAAATGGTTATACATATTAAGTGTTAGGTTGGGGAGAACGAACTCATTTTCTCTTGATTTGGCAAGATATCAGATTGGTTGGTATGAAGATAGATTTGGTGACATGTTATATTAAAACTTAACTAAGATGGGCATTTTGGTTCATTCAAATTCAAAGACGAGTCAAATTTCTAAGTGTTGAAGAGTAAGTATTTAAAGTTTGAAGAATTTTGTGATGTTAGGGGAGCTCACGGTTTGGTTAACTGATTGACCGGTTTCTATTTTTGATCGATTCAGTTCTTCAGTTTTTATATTTATTTATATATAATATATATATTAAAAATATATATAATATACATAAATGGTACCCGCGTTAAATATAATTGGATTTGGGCATCAGATACCACCGTAAGATCAAAATCCAAATCCATCCCAAGCCCTATTGGATTTTGATAAATGGATCCTATTAGGGTCAGAACGAGGTGAATACCCAAATATTCCTGCAAAGTTATTATCGTTAAACCCATTATATTCATGTAACATATGAACGTATTACAGGTGTGATGCAATATGTTAGGAAGGGCAGGGCAGGCCAGGCCAGGCTACATCTGCATATAATACCTAGGCCCAAGCCCGGAAATTTCTGGTCCAGGTTTCATCATCCCTAGTGGTGTTGTCTTGCCATATGCAACTTCTTAAAACTGTTAGAAGAGGCTTTATTGTTATTTGTTAAAACATTGGAATTCAATTCCATGAATTTCTTCTTCATTCTTTATTTTAGACAAATTTAGGAGGTTGGGGTGGGGATAGGCAGGGTGAAGGCATGAATCGGTCCTAGGTAGGTTAGTGGGAATTACATCCACTAACTTTATCAGCTGAGCCAGCCAGTACTTTCCAACTCCATGGATTTGATTTGATCTAACATAGAAGAGCAAACTTGAAATGATGCTTATGACTTGTGAGAAAGAGGGTTATACACTTTTACCTTGCAAGCCATGGATCTCATATTTGGTGGGACCATCCAGCTCAGTTCCTAATGCCACTTAACTTTGTCACTTTGCTGTTAATATCAGAGACAGTGAAGGATAGAAGTGATGAGTATCCCTTCTGCACAAAAAGGTCACTGTGATTCTGGAGTTAGCTAGCTACTAACTGTTATCAACTCCATGCATGTATAATAATAGGTTATTGATTATTCCAAAGAATTCTTCTGCAAAAACTGGGTAGAGAAGATAAGTCATCCTAATCAATCTTAGTGAAATCCCAACAAGGATAGCCCAACTCATGCCTTATTATATAATCAACAAAATGAAAAAGATGATTTAAGTCATAATTAATAGAGTTACTTATGTAGCCTATAATCATTCATGTTGGCATGGTGTAGATCCCAATATTTGCTAGTGGGTTATTAAAAGCTTAAATTCACTGTATTGCACATGTAAAAAGATCCCATTTACCTGTTCTCTTGTCCCTTGTTATGATTTATTTTTGACTCATGTTGAAAACCCTATCTTATCAACTATGAAGGTAAATATTACCACTCCATATGCTTGTAATGTCTAACCAAAAAATCCAAGTCCCAATTGTTACCAACAACATATGCAATATTCTAACAATAAAAATAGAATGATTAATAGTTAACAGGAATTCATAATTCATGCTTTCTCAAACAGCAATGATCCTATTTCAGGCTGTCTTACAACATATGGTGGCAAACCATACATCAGAAATGAAAAAGGGCAGCCCAACACATGAGGTTCCCACCAATGCGGGGTCTTGAGGGGGGCAGATGTATGCAGCTTTACCCTTGACAGTTTTTGAGATTTGAACCGTGGTCATCCAAGTCACAATGGAGCAACCCAACTGTCATGCCAAGGGCTTCCCTCAACCCATACATCAGAAAGTAAGAAACTAAAATGTTAGAGTTTCTTAATGAACATGGTCTAGATATGATGGTCATCCATATGAGAATTTCAACTATCAGACTTTTTTGCTTAAGAAAAGACCAAGTAGGTCTAGACACGAAATGAGCTTTTCACGAACTATTTGAGCTCCACTCGTGAAAAGTTCGATTCGGCTTGGTCTAAACTGAGCTTCAAGCTGAGCTTGAGCCCAATAAAGCTTATCTTGTGAGGCTTGCAAGTCTAATCGATCTTTTACACACATATAAATGAATATATATATATATATGTGTGTGTGTGTGTGTGTGTTTATTATATATAATAATAACTATGTAAAACAAAAAATAGTTTTTCATATGTATAATTTTTTATTTTTATAGAAAGTTTGACTCATAGTCAAATTTGAGTCGAACCGAGCTCAAACTTATAAGCTTTTGAGTCGAGGCCTCATAGTTTCTTAGCGAATTGAGCTTGAATAACCAAATATTGGGCTTAGCTCGGCTCAAATCCACCAATAGGTAGGTAATGTGGCCAATACCACTATAACATATCTCGTTAATGGACATCAATGAGAACCATTCACCATTATTTTCCTTATTATATGGATGACCATGATGAACCCATTGAGTCAATATTCAAAGAATGCCAAAAGAGAAACCAACTATCAAGTATCAAGATTGAAAAACCAAGTGTCAGCTTCTCTATGGTGTATATGGGTGAGCAGGAATGTATGAATCTCAGCCCACTCAATCTCTTGTATATAAAATCAAAGTTAGGGTAGCACATGAAGTCATTAGCAATGTGGGTGTCAAAATTATTCTACTTGACTTGATTATTAGTGACCAACAACTGGTTATGAGATAACATGCCATCATCATCATATGCAATTACTTGCTCCTCAACTCAAATCCAAAAACTATCTCAAGTCTATACCTCTAGTTGTTACCTAAATTTTGAGATGTCAAAAATAGACCTTGGTCCTCACTAAGGTTCAACACTTAACCCTTATTTATTTGCACTGATCATAGATGAATTGACTAAACATATTTAGGAGGTGCTAAGGTGCATGTATGTTCACTTATGGTATCGTTTTAATTGATGTAACTAATGAAGGATTAAATGTAACATTCAGTTTATGGACAAATATCTTAGAAACAAGTAGATTTAAAATAAGTAGGACTAAAATAGAATATATGATATATCAATTTAATAATAATAGGAGTGAAAATCAGGGTACATAAATTGACTTAAAAAATACCTTAAGTTTTTCAAAAAGACTTAGATATATCTTGTGACTCATTTATCCTTCATATTCTTTCAAAATTATACTTTGAATTTTTCAAATCCATGTGGGTGGTGGGCATATCAATAAAAAAAATGCCAAAGCACAATAGATCTCTAACCCCCAAAAATAGGACGAGAAAAAGAAAATATACAAATATAGAAAAAATGTGGCAGTGTCAATTGAAATTTTGTTAGTTTCTCTATGACTCCATCTTATCTTTAGCTCCAACTTGCATGAGGGAGAGAGAGAGAGAGAGAGAGAAGAAGAAGAAGAAGAAGAAATGTGCTAGTGTTAATTTCTTCTAGGAAAAAGGGATAGAACTTGAAAGTTGAAACAATAGCTTTGTTAAGAGCGGATAAATGCTATGTGAAGAGCACTTGAAAGAATTAGTTGTGTAGATTTAACGCAGTGATACACAGGGTATTACTCAAAACAAACCTCTTGCTAAGTGCTCTATGAAGAGCAATGATAGAGATCTAGAACAAAAAAAAGTAAGAAGATAGGGAAAAGATAGAGAAAGAAGGCTACAGAAAATCAAAACTCAAACTCATGTCGTCGGCGAGCTCAGACGATCAAGAGGTGGATAGAGTACAAAAAGAAAAGGAAGGTTGGAATGGAGATGAGATTAGGGAAGAAGACGTGGCAAAGGGGAAATGTATGGAAAGCGTGTTTGGGAGAATAGTAGCAAATAAAAAATGAATGCAAAAAGAGTGTTAGGAAGGGTGAAAAACTTGCTGCTATTGGAAAGTGTTACATGCCTTAGGAGAACTCGCCCCTAAAAGCTAGCTATTAGAGGGAGGGAACCCAGACACATATACACCCCACAACGGCATCTCATACTACCAATGTGGGACTAATGGATTGTAATATTTCACCACGCTCCGCAGCCCCGACACTCACATAGGCTGGCTTTGCACTAGTCCCCCTAGTCTCGGCCGAATACTACAATACTGACGTCACCACTTGCGTCACACGATTGCAATTGGGAGGCATAGTGTAAGCTCTGATATCATCTCTTACATGCCTTAGGAGAACTCGTCCCTAAAAGCTAGCTGTTAGAGGGAGAGAACCTAGACACATATACACCCCACAATGACATCCCATACTACCGATGTGGCACTAATGGGTCATAAAAGAAAGAGGATATAAAATGAAGATGCTTAGAGGTGGCATCCTTTGGTTTAGGTTGAAATTGATGGAGGATAAAATTATGTTCTTGAAAAAGGAATTAATGTTGGCTGATCAAGGAATATTCATTTCTGCCGAAAGAGTGGGAACCGGAGTTAAATCCCCAAACTATGTTCATGAACAAGATTCTAGCTAAACCTTCTGGTGTTGGAGAGAATTTGGAAAAAAAGATAGAGGGGATCAAGAAAATCTAGAGGATTCTAAAATAGGCCAGAGCTAGATATGGGCTCGGGTAATAGCAAAAAAAAAAAAAAAAAAAAAAAGAAGCAAACTTGATAGAGTGGACTCAAGTGATGAAGAGAGTGGAGAGGAATCCAAGAGAATGAAGGAAATCCAAAATCCGGATTTGAATGAGGTAGAGTGTGTCCCAGAAACTCAACTGATGTTTGAAGACAAATTGCATAATAACCATTATGAACAAGTGGAAGAAGTCTCATCGAGCTTTGAAGATTACATGAGAGGCATCTATGCAAATAGTGGAAGAAAACTTCAGACGTCCAAGAGTTGGGATACATTTGGATCCCCAAATAACCAAAAGCATAAAAGATGGAGGCAATGAGCCAAATGCAGAAATGGAGGTATGCTCAAACAACTCAAGATTTTACTTCATAAAATATTTGCCTGTTATACAAAAGAAATGTTTTTATTGGGGGACATAAATAATCTTGAAGGTAAGTAAAGAAAGATTGCAATTAGTAAAAGACAGAAAATGGGAACAAAGAAAAAGAAAAGGAAGGAATAAAAGAAAAAGTTTTTTAGAAAATTTAAAAACAATGAAGTGGAAGCTTGTAAAAAAAAATCCATAAAAAGGGAAAAAAAAGAAAAAACAGATTATTTCAGTTTCTCGAAAAAGATTGCCAGTGAGAATTAAAAGTTTCAAGTTTCATGAGAGAAAAAGGAGCTTCTTTGTTCTTGGAAATACTATTATTAGTGAATTTGTCCTCACTTGAAAGGGTGTGGGTGCAACTGCCCTCTCTCAACCCCCACAATGGCAATTTTAGTCTTAAGTTAGAGCCGTCAAAGATTAGGCTCCCCCTTGACAGTTCAAACCATGAAAAGAACTTGTTCTGAAGCAAAACCAAGTATTAATTTTCTTATAGAAATTAAAAGTTCGGTGTTCATGTGCAAAAAAAAACTTTGAGGGTGTTTGGAACCATGGGCTTTTATTTAATAAACGCTGCCACATAGGTGCCATTTCAGTGGTTCCCCTCTCATGTTCTTTCATACACACGGAGAATAGTAAAAGGTGACTTCGGTTTCTGTGCACGCCTACCATTTGGGGAAGTTATTTTTTAAATCTTCCCCCAACTGTTAGGCATTTTTTCACTGTTATGTTGATGTGGTGCCTAATGATGACTAGTTATCATAAATGGTTGTAATTATTACCTTTCTCAGTTTTACAAACAAATAAAGTACAAATGTTGAATGAAAAAAAATGTAAACGAACCAAAAACCTACTCTATTGGCTCAAAGACTAAGACTGTTGGGGAGTGGATGCAGTAGTTCTAGCTAGGGGGCTATTGGTGTTATGGAATGAGGATGCCAACTTAAAAATTAAGTTTGCAAATCCAATAATTATTTCAGCTGAGGTTGAGGAAAACAGACGGTCTTAATGGTGCATTTCATTCATTTATGGTGAGACTAATAGAAGAAAAAAAAGATTTTTTTTTTTTAACTAGTGGCTGAAATTGGCTGATCAAGTTGTTTCATGCCCATGGGTGTGCATAGGTGATCTCAACCTAGTATTTAACAATAAAGACGAGATTGGTGGAAAACAGATAAGCAAATCGGCCCTAATTAGAAATAAAGATTTTCTGTGAAAAATATGTAATAAAATTCTGACTAGCCATGGGCTAAAATATATTTGGAATAATAAAAGGGAGGGACATGACAATGTTAGGGAAAGAACAGACTTGGCACTAGCAAATGGGGAATGGTTAGATCTGTTTCAGGAAGCTAGGGTGATTCATTTGGTCGTAGGAGGATCAGATCATATCCCCATAGTTCTAGATACTTCCCCTAAAATAGTGGATGAAAAGACCTTTCAGATTTGGACTATCCATGAGGATTGTTCCAATTTCATTAAGGAGATGTCAGATGTCGAGTATGGATGGGGAAGGTAATAGACAGTCTTGAATGATTAAAAGGTGTAAAAAAATTGCAAGTTGAACTAAGGAAATGGAATAAGAATGTGTTTGGAAAAGTGAAAAAAGTATAAAATCCTTGCAAAGTTGAGTTGAGCACAAATAAAAATACCCCTCTATGTTCCTTTCAGCAGGCTAAGGTAAATCAATTATAGAAATAGATAGATGAAGAACTAAGAAGGGAAGAAATTTTTTGGGCTCAAAAATTAAGGCAAACTTTGAGAAGAAGAGCTTGAAATAGAATTGTTACATTGAAAAGAGTGAAAATTGGATTGTAAGTCAAGAGCAAATTAGTAAACTTCTTGTAAATCACTTTGCAGATCGGGAACTTGTACTTTAGGCCAAGTGCCAATTTACTACCCGAACTTTAAAATGCGACAATCTATTACCTACCGTTAATGGTCTCCCAACCCCTTACTGATCTCCCCAGTTCTTCATCTTCGCCATTTGAGCACGATCGAACGTAACTAACAGTCTCTTAACGGGAGCTGGTTCAACGACGGTCTCATTACCAACTTTAACCACCATCCAAATACTAGAAATACGCTAAAAGGAAGGGGGTGGATTACAATAAAAGAAGATATTACCAAATCATATATAGCCTGAGATTTGATGTTGCAACAGGGGGAAGCCGAGCTACCTTTGTTCTAGAACATTTTCTTCTTAGTGCAATGCTGAATCGGGCCTATAATCAGGAGCTTTGTCGGTGAAGACAATGTTTTAGATGTGGGTAACGTATGAGTGAAGAATGGAGACATGGGTCGCTGTTGTCGTCACTCTTCTCAACCGGCATTTGAAACAGAGGATCGGTGAGTTGGGGAGCCGAAATGTTGAAAGAAGTCAGCCTTAATGTTGGGGAATAATAAGACTTCAGCAAAATGGTGAGGTTTCTCCTAAAATCTGAAAGGAAACGAATGAGTATTGTCGTTATGGAGGCTCCTCCATGACCAGAGGAACGGAGGCGGAGGAATGGATGCTTTCCAACGGAGAGCTTAGTTCCCAGGATGACCTCTTGGATGTTTGCCGAGCACAGTTTGAGATGTTGAAACGCACCTAGCTTGGAGACGAGCTTGAGGTTCGACTTCTTGCGCAGCGACGATGATGACATGTTGTGCGCAGTCCTTCCGTGCCGAATCTCCTCGCTCGATCCCTTGAGGCTGCCGTCATTGCCGTGGCCGTTCTCCATTATTGTCCACTGCTCCTCTGAGGCCATGATGCTTGTTCTAAGCTCTACAACCAAGAAGAAGAAGAAGAATGTAGAAGACTGGAGATCTTTGGTGAGGAAGAGAGTGATGCTATTATTAGAGAATTGTATAAGCTATTGATGTTTGAACCAATATTTCAGAGCTCGAGAATGATTTTATGAGAGTCACGGCACTTTCCAGGAAGCTTCTTATTGCATGATACTCAGAGCTAAGTGACCACCAAAAGTACATACAGGAAGCTTCTTATTGCATGATACTCAGGAGTCACGGCTGGCTAGCTCCCAAGCTATACGGCCTAGGAAGAGGAATACATACAAACAAAAGTACATACTCTAACGTAGAAACAAAAAGTACATCAGCGGTGAGATATTAAGATGGTCCCTTGGTCAGTTCTTGGATGTGATCGGAAGGAATTGTACAATCACAGATCTTCCATTCAGATTATTAGAAACCAGGGTGTGTTTATTGGAACACATTGGCCGAGTTTGGAAGGAGTACAAATTGAAATATGTAGAGTGCAAAATCTTATATTTTGTATGTATTTACGTTGTACATATTTGTATTTGTATTGCTTCCAAACCGAGCCTAAAGTACATAATGGCTGGAAAGAAATATAAAACAAGCATTTTTTTTCGGAGTTAAAATAATAACCTTCACACACATTCGCGGTTGACTCAACACTATTCGTTGGCGCCTTCATTGTAGAGGATCTGACAACTCCTTCATTGTCTGGAGAGGTCACTCTCCAGAGCCATTCTAGCCACTGGTTTCTGGGTCTACAGATGGTTCACCTGTCTGTAGGTGTTTGACCTCTCTCTCTAGTTGTTGCAGATTTATAGGCTTACAGATTGTAGATGGTTCATAAAGATAATTAGATGACACTATTAACGGCTGGTTAATAGTAGGTACTATATTGTTGCATTTCGAAAGTTCGGGTACTAAACTGGCACTCGGCCTAAAATATAGGGTACCTATCGGGAATTTTCCCTTAAAATTAGAGTAAATTGCTAAAATCTCCCCTGGAGTTTTTATTTTTTTTTTCGTTGATGAAACCTCCCTTGAAGTTAGTAATTACAATCACCTCTCCTAAACTTTCTGATATAGTTGCAAGTAGACCCTATTCAGTAGAATCTTCTAAATAAAGACATGAAAATGCCCAAAATATCCATGAAGGTACTATTGAGTCTAGTTTCTATTAAAAAACAATACAAACTTTATGAGCAACAAAAACAACGAGAATTTAAAGTTGCAGCTACCAGGTAGCTTTACCTTTGAGTGATTGATATGAAGGATAAATTTAAAAATTAAATAAATTTTAGAAAAGAGATTGAAAGGGTTTGGGGTAGTGATTTAAACATTTTTTTGTCAAAAGTAATTGAATGGGTATTTTTAACATTTTCATGTCTCTTTTTAGAAGATTCTATTAGAGGGGGTTTACTTGCAAGTTGCAACTATGCCGAAACGTTAAGGGGAGGTGATTGCAATTACCAAACTTCAGGGGAGGTTTCAACCACAACCAGAAACTTTAGGGGAGGTTTCAACAATTTACCCTAAAAATTATTAAGTGTATGTATGTGTGTGTATTAATAGTAATGGTTTATGTGTATCAATGTTTTCAATTTGTCATTGATCCGGTTGGTTGAACCATTCGAACCGTTACCTGGCTAGGATTTTAGGTCCGATTCAGTTAAGACCCGCTAAGCTGTCAAAAACCGTTGACTTGGTCAAGAACCGCTTGACCCGTCTGGTTCGATCGTTGACCCATTCGACCCGGTGATCGTATCATAGGTTGCACACTCAATGCATGAAAACTTTTAGAGGCCATAACTTTGTACTTCGATGTTCGATTGAGGTGATATTTTTTTTAGTAACTTTTCGAGATCTATGCATCCCAAGGAGCCATAGGCACATTGCCCACTATTTTCGTGAAAAAGCCCTTTTTTGGCCTTAATTGCAATTTTTAATATTTTTATAAATAAAAATTAAATACTAAACTAAAAAACATAATTTAAATACAAAAATACATATAACATATTAAAATATATTTATACATTATTTATTGCTAATATATATATATATATATATGTATATGTATGTATGTACGTATGTATGTATGTATGTATGTATGTATGTATGTATGTATGTATGTATGTATGTATGTATGTATGTATGTATGTATGTATGTATGTAT
>NW_010729095.1:1911447-1931598 GCF_000365185.1 Nelumbo nucifera | reverse complement strand
TCTCTCATTAAATCCAACATTTAAGTTATTAACTTGCATTCATGTTCATTGAATCATATATTTAAGTCATTTTTGTTTATTCTCATCATTAAGTTCTATTAATGATATCCATACTTAATAAATTAAGAATTCCGATAACAAAAAAACTTATACTTTTAAAATCTACCTAGCAAAAATGGTGTTTTCATCTAGGTGGTGTTAAGAAATTAAATCATTTTGGGTCAAATGGGTTAATCCATGTTGCCACGGTCAAATAATAAAAGTAAAAAATAGATAAAATGAAAAGAAATAGAAATTAAAAAAATTAGGGACATTTTTAACATACATATTAAACAATAATAAGTATGATAAGTAAGAAATATTTTTATTGATGATGGAAATGGAATGTAAAATTTAAAATCAATTGGGAAATAAAAAAATTTTCCTATTTTCTCTCATTAAATCCTATATTTAAGATATATTTTTCTCATCATTAAAATCTTCTAATTAAATCCACAATATTAATTTTAATAGTATAAAAATAAATATTTTGAAAAGTAATTTGAAAACAAAACCATTTTCTTCCCTCTCGGTGGTGGGTAAGCAATTCGACCATTTGGGGTCAAATGGATTAATAAATAATGCCATAATTAAATAATAAAAAATTATAATAAATAACTATGAAATGTAAGAAGTATTTTTATTAATGATGAAAATGGAATGTCAAATTCAAAATCTACCTAGAAATGAAGTGATGTCATAGTCAAATAATAAAATTTTTAATAATCGGAAATACAAAGAATCACAAAAATAATAAAAAAAAGATGGAGAAAATTTTGGGAACATATCTAATGTTATATATTTATAAAAAATAAAATATTAAGTACATTGTTAATATTGTGCATTCATTATATTGAACAAAAATAAGTTTTATACATAAGAAATAATTTTATCAATGATGGCAATGTAATACAAAATTTAATGTCAACCTATAAATCAAACATTTTTTATTTTTAGATGGTGGGTTAGTGGTTTGAGTCAAATGATACCATAGACAAACAAAAATTAAGTATAATAAGTAAAAAATATTTTATATAATTTAAAGGAAAAATTGTAGTCAAAGTCGGTTGTACATTTAAAATTAGGATGTAGGTTGGTCCAAAAATCAACAAATTAAAACTTTGACAACCAGCTCTACATTTTAAATTATAAAAACCCTCGCCATGTCATCAGAGGCTTATGTGGTTGTTGCCAACATGGGACTCTTAGTCCATGTTAGACACAACAAAAAACCTATATCAAAAATAGGTTTTTAGTTTCTCTCCCACTCCCTCTGTCTCTCTCACTCTCACAATCATCTCTTGACCTCCCGCTCCCTCTGTCTTTCCCACTCTCTCAGCTTCAATCAAAAATCCCTCTCTTTCTATTGTTCTCCCTCAATCTTTCTCATTCTTCTCCCTTACTCTTCCTCTCAGTCAATATCTCTTTCTCCCTCAATTTCTATTGTTCTCTAGTTGGTGTAAAGATCTCATTAATACATGAAAAAAGAGAAGAAAAATAAAGAAAAAAATGTATTATATATGTTTTTTATTGTATAAAATATATTTTTATTATATAATACATTATCAAGCCAGACTCGGGCTTAGGTCGGGCTTTTTTGAGAAAGCTTGAGCCTGGCTTGAAAAAAACCGGGCCCAATATTTTAGGCCCGAGCCCATGGTCCTGAAATCTTGTCCAAGCCCGACTTAGATCGGACTGGGCTGAGTTGGCCCGTTGGGCTACCCGACCCATGAATAGGTCTAATTAAGAGTCCCATGTTGGCAATTGCCACATATGCCTCCGATGACATAGCGAGAGTTTTTATAATTTGAAATATAGAGCCGATTGTCAAAGTTTTATTGATTTATGAACCAACTCATAGCTTAATTTTAAATGTACAATTGGCTCCAACTATAATTTTCCTTAATTTAAAACTATAGTTTTATTAGTTTTTATAATTTGAGTGTACGTTAATAACATCTCTATACTTATCATTGGAAATCTTCCCAATACACAGTTCAGACTTCAGACGTGCTATGGGGCACTGTGGAGTAGGGCGCCGATCTGAACTCCCAATTTTGCCAAGAGCCACACCTGGAACACGACTCTTTAGTAAACAAAATAGCCAAATTTTTAAAATATGTGTGCAATGCCAAAGTTTTAAAATACCCTCGCGACTGCGCACATGAAATCAAAGAACAGAGAAAGGGAGGTGTCCATTCCCATTTTCTAACCCTAACAAGGAAAACGAAGCAGAAGGAGAGGAGAGATAGTGGAGTGTCTCTATGTCGTTGTCGTTTCAGACTCTACAAATGTTGTGACAAGAATGCCTCGGCATTCCTGTGGGAAATTTTCACTTTCTTCTCCCAATACTCAATCTCCATCCCTTTCTTTCTCACTCCATCAAGAATCGACTAAGCATCTCCCTTGCTCTTGAACAAACACCAACTTGTTGGAACCGTTGTCTCTCTCTACCTCTCAATCTCTCGTTCCAACAAATTTTATCCATCCCCTTCTTTCTCACTGTCAAGAAGCGATTGATCGAGCCTAGAACCTAGAATATCTCCCCCACTCTCACTCAAACAAACCCCTGCTTGTTGCAACTGCTGTCCCTCTCTATCTTTCAATCTCTCGCTCTAAGAATCATCATCGACCTAGTATCTTGCAAGAACCTTGTACCTTGAGAAGAAGCACGCTAAGTATATTGGAGAAGAAGCACTCGCCTAGTGGAGCATCTGATTTGGAACTGGGTGTTTCTTGTAAAACCTTAATGGCATTATAGCACCATTACCACAGAAAGAGCTGTGGTAAGATGAAACCCATGAATCACTTCTCATTTTCATTCTTCCCTCAAACACAATTAATTATTTAGGGTATTTTTTGGTTTCATATGTCAATTGATATACAAACTAGGCTAATGGTTCATCGTATTAAGGTTGTGTGTTGGGTGTGTTACATTTTGTGTTTCTTATTGTTTAAAATCAATTAAGTGTGTTTTTGTGCTTAAGCATGCTAGGTCGTAAGTGTTTCTTTGCATACTTAAATATAATATATAATGTATCTCTACAGAACTTTATAAGCTTAGTTTGCATTCCTTGAGTGTTTCGAAGAGGAACTTGATTATCAAATCAGATTAGTGAACAATGAACCAGATATACAAAGCCATACCAGTAATATTTTCAATATGCTGATAATCCATCGTAAAAAACATCAGTGCCTACAATTACCAATTGCCATCGAAACCTAAAAGAAAAGAAGTAAGAGTGTGTTTAGTCATATCATGGTCTCCTCCCTCTCCCAACAAAATTAGGATGAACTTTGATGGATGCAGCTTTGGAAATCCAGGTAATTCTGGATTTGGAAGTGTTTTCAAGAACAACATTGGACACATGGCATTCATTTGGGCCCATTGATCATGATGATTCAATAAGGACAAAGCTGATGACAATACAACAAGGGATGAGGCTAGCTAAATCAGTAAATTATAGAAATCTAATGGTACCTTGTAGACATAGACATGTTATAATTAGGATGTCTCATGATAGGTAGTGTCTAGTGTTGGACCTTGGCTTGTAATCATCTTTATTTTATTTATTATCAACTCATCTTTCCTTTAATTTCTTCAGAGATCTTCATTCCCATTATTGTCTGTCAGTCTGTTGTTAGTAGCGATCTAGTTCCTACCAAGCTTCCAGGGTTAAATTTAATGCTGAGCAGCTGAAGATGATATGAGAAAATGGTCCTAGAAACCTGGAGAAAAAATTATCTTCAGACGATAAACAAATATGAGAGCTAGAAGGATCTAGGATTTGTGAGGGAAGCCATGCAACATTCCTGAAGCTATCCTTAGCATTCTAATGCTATTTTAGAACAATCTGAGTATCTGACCTATTAGAAACATATTCATCTTTAGCTGACCTTATGCTTAAACAATTATTCTATTATATTTTATTGTTGACATGCATTTAAATCAAAAGGGAAAAATAAAAGATATGGTACAAGAAGATAGCCCGATTACCTGAGGTTGAAGGAATTGATGGTGGCTGAGGAGACGAGACTGAGTTACTAATTTCACTTTCCAATTGTGTCAGAGCAGCTCGGACATCAACTAGGGTGTCTAGAGGTGTGCCTCTTGAGGCTGCACTATTAGTGTTAACGACCATATTGACATTCCCCTTTTTGTTTCTGAGTTTTGTTGGAACCAGATGTGGATATAACTTCCAACGAGTGTCTTTAGTGTGTTTAGGTTTCTTGCAATGTTCACACACTAGGTCTTTCTTAGCCTCTATCTTCATATCATTTTCCTCATCTCCCCCAGACTCGGGTTTAACTGCTACCAGGGAAGATTCGAAAGGCTACTGCTGCAACATAACCTTTCTTCTAGTCTCCTCACTGTGCACTAGGGAATAGGCTTGAGACAGAGCCACACCCTCTCTTGTCAACAACGATTGTCTTATAATATCATACTTGGAATTTTGACCAGTTAGGAACTCAAATACTCTGTTAGTGTCAACTTGTCTTCTGTAAGTCTGTGCATCTCTCTGACTTTCCCATTTTATTATCTCAAGATGGTCAATTTCATGCTACAGAGATTTTAGGATTGAAAAATAAACAGAGATTTGTTTCTTTCCTTGTCTAAGATTTCTAACTTCCAATTTCAGCTCATAAGCCCTAGCAACATTAATGGGCTGAGAGTAGGTTTCCTTTACAACATCTCATATTTCTTTAGTTGTTTTTGCCCATAAGTAATTTCGATTGATGTGTGGCTGCATAGAGTTGTACAACCATGTCATTACCAAATAATTTTTCTAAATCCACCTAGCATACGTGGGGTCCTCCTTAGTTGGTTCCTTCACATCCCCCAACAAGTAGTTCAGCTTTCCTCTTCCCCCAATGGCCATCACGGCTGATTGGGACCACTCTAAGTAGTTTGAACCATCAAACTTTACAGTTGTAATTTGGAAGGTGTTTTCAGACATGTTAACTGAACCAGTCCCCAAAACACCCTCCCCTTGGTTTTTAAACTCTATTAATAATCAGTAAAAAGACTTCCTAATTAGTGTACCACTCGGCCTACTGGGTCTACAGTAGTAATAGCAATAAAAAAAATGTGACAGTCGGCCTATTGAGACTGACAACAAAAAATAACAGTTTTATTGTAACAGTCCTGCTAAAACAGCTCTGAAACTTGAGGGTTTTCTCTTAAACCCTAAAAGGAACTACATAAATCTTCTAGAGTTTTTTTCGTACCTCTTATTAAGGTATTCTTACTACCAATCTTGAGAAAGGTTGAAAAACTTACCGAAAAATTCTGAAAGTTCTGATCTTGAACCATAAATCTTTTGAAATTCTAATTGCAACCTCTAGTATTGATCGAACAAAAATCCTATGAAATTTTGATCGCCAATTCCAGTACTGATCAAGGGTTGATCTTGATCCTTTTCTCTTTGGATTGTTGCTGTAGATTCCAATCCCAATCTTTGAATTGCTGCTGTAGATAACCTCCAAGAATCAGCCGAAGAGAGCTTTCTCTATTCTTCCAGCCCTAGGCAACTCTCATGTGGTTGGCTGGATCAAACTCACATGAGACTCCCTGAACCAAGCTCTGATACCAAGTAGTCGTACAAGACTACATATTTGAACAAAAAATAAAAGAAAAAATTATAAGTGAAGTGAAGAGAAGAGAGATGGAGAAGAAGAACTCGTGGAAGGGTTTTAGGAGAAGAGAGTGGTTGGTTGTGTTTGAAACAGCCACCCCCCTCTTAAATTTATATACATAGTATCATACTTGTAAAAAGACTGAATTGCTTACATGGCAAGATAAGATAAAGCTGAAGAAAGACTGACCCTAATCTTATAAAAGACTAGTCCTAATCTTATCATAAAGAACTAATCCTAATCATAACTTATTGTTGACATACGAACAGTGGGGATCACTTCAGTGGGGTCCATATTAGTGTTCTCTACATTGCTCTTTGTAAGAGTACTTAGAATGATGACCAAAGGGGATTTACACCTGGCCCCATATAGTTGGAAAAGACTGTTGAATTGATCAGTAGCAAAGAAGTTCCTCAGGCCTCATTTATTTGCAGTTAGATGCAAATTTTTCACCAGATTTAAATTTGCATGCCTTTGTAAAGTTTGCATTTTTTTTTTGCCTCATTTGCACCTATTGATGGTACAAATTTTGCAAACCGATGAAAGATTTGAACCACATTCTCTATCATATAAATTGGGTGGAATATCATTTTACTTTCCATATGAGTCCTTCCAAAAAAAGAAACATTCCTCTTACTTTGATATTATTTGAAACAAAGCGGGTCTTATCATCTTACTTTCAATTTTGCTATTCCCAAACAAACAAAAAAAGTAAAGCCGTAGACAAAAGAAACTAGAATTTGTACTTGGCCTATTTGCACTATCATGCATGATTTATATTGCATAGTTAATAATTAGATTTTCATACATGATTTTATATTTCCAAAATTGTGACTTCTAACTTATTTTCTATTATTTTTTTATAGGTTGAACATTGTAAAAGAGGATTTCACACATGCGGATGGAGACATTTGAACAAATTTTACACATCAACTTTTTTTATTGAATTTCATGTATTTAATAACCTTGAATTTGTAACAGATTTTAAATACATTGATGTATTAAAGCACTTTGAGATATAATTCATTTTTTTATTATATAATCTTTTAAGGGATTTTTACATTGAAGTTCAATCTTATATTATGAATGAAATTAGTTGTGTTTGTATTCGATACAAGAAAAAAAACAGGTTTCAAAAAAAAATAATGAAAAAATTTCAGGATCTAGCTATAAATTAAATTGTATTTATAGGTTTCGTTTTTAGCTACAGTTGACTTAAACCGTATTAGAAACCGTAGTTATAGATTAATGCTCTTTTGCTATAGGCTACTTAAACCGTAGCTATAGGTTCTTCTATGGACAACTTAAATCTGTAGCCAAGTGACATTTAACTACAGTTGTTTTACAGCCGTAGTTATAAAGCTAAATTTGTAACTATGTATAACTTAAAAACCGTAACTAAAAAATGCATATATAATTATTATAATAGGGTTTAGCCATAGGCATAAACTATAGCTATATGTTAGTTTTAGCTACGGATACAATCATCCGTAGTTATTTCCTATAGCCACCGTGACTGTAGCTACTATTTTTTTATTGTAGCTAGTCCGTAGCTATAGACCTATAACTATGGTTGTGTCTATAGCTATAGGTCTATTTTTTTATAGTGTTAACTATGATATATTTAAAATTTAGGTAATTAATATGAAGAAAAATTTCTTGGGTGCAACACATGTTCTTAATTACTAGTATGTATATATATATATAGATAGATAGATAGATAGATAGATATACTTAATATATATATATATATATATATATATATATATATGCATTGACATGGCACGGTCTGAACCATTCAACCTAGCCGATTGAACTGGTGACCTGTAAACCCGAAGGCAAAAATGATTCGACCTCCGGATCGGTTTTTAAAACATTGATGTATATAGGATTAATGTATATTTTGTATATATATAAATTATAAATATAATTGATGCATGTCTAATATAATGATTTACTTCACACAAGGAAGCTCCAAATTGAAGTTTAAGGTTTTTAAGTGTATATCTTATTTGTGGACAATTGAATCTCATAATTTATGTTCGTGTATTAATAAGAATTAATTGGGTTTTTAATTATTCCAGTGATGAACCGTTGAAACCGAAATCATCATTATCATCTATCTACAAAAAAAATCACCATTATCATCTAAGCCTTGTCCCAATTACATAGAATCCTGTTTGCTCATTCCATTCTATTCAAAGTGCCATATGCACTTTAATCATTTCTTCCTATTTCCATGCAAGTGGCATGATTATGGGATAAGATATAATTGATAATAATGAAAAAAAAAAATATATCTACTCTTCCATGAAGTAGGCTAGAACCTTAAAATGAAGTCTCTATGCCACACTAAGCATTTTTTTCTTTGGTTTATGTAAATTTAGATATCGTTTGGTAAGTTTTTTATAAAATCTTCTGACAAATTTGATAACTAAAAGATGATTTGATCTTTTGTATTAAAATCTTAGCAGAAGATTGTTTGGTTAAGGTGTGTTTTTTTTCTTGTGTGAAGATGAATTGAACAAAAAAAAAACAAAAAACTTCATTTGGAGTTTTCTGATAGTCCGGAACTGATTTCTCGTATATTTTCGAGACTATTTCTTTCTACAGTTAGATCTTTTTCCAACCAAATGAAAAAAACCGAAAACATTGATTGTTGGGCTTCTAAAAAACCTACAGCCCGTGCAAAAAACGCACCAAACAGAGCATAATTATTTATTTAAACCATAAAAAGATAATATAATTAAGAAAACAGAAAAATCGGATACTGAAATTGCAAACCCACAAGCACAAGGTTAATCTCGAAAGGGAGATTAACTGATAAAGGGAGAATACCAAGCTGACCCACAGACCTAGTCTCCAAAAGTCTACACTGCGAGAAGAGTAAACCCTGTATTTTACACTGCGAACTGAGACTTATGTTCATTGCATCATCACACTGCATCAGGCTGAAGATCCTTCTCTTATTACGCTGTTCCGAACCACCAGAGTGCCATTTCGAGGAGTATGCACCTTCTGCTGTTGCAGATTGCAGCCATCTAGGTAAGCGTTTAGTCGGAAAGGAGGATGGTCGGTTGAAAGCCATTGCAGGACGAAGAAGAAGGCCCTGCTGCAGCGTTTATGGGGTCCTGTCAATGTCACGTCCACGAAATCGCAGTACCAGCTGTTAAACTGGGAGCCCCCGTCGGACGTGAGGTTCAGCCAGCAGAGAGGGGAGTCAATGCAAGGTCCCCGGCCGCTGAAGACGTCGAGGCTCCCCTCCTGATAGTAATAGTGGTCGCGTTCCATGATCCCCCATTTCTCGAGATCCGGCACCTGCACCAATTTACCCTCGGCATTACCCAGGGCCACGCTGATCTTGGCGTCGGTTCCTGCCATGATCATCGGTCCCGTCTGCACGTACAGCGTGTACACGCACTCCTCCTCCTCCTCCTCCTCCTCCTCCTGCATCTCATAATAATCATTATCAAGCACGAAGACGAAAGAACGATCGAGCGGCGCCGGACGATAATGAAAAGATTAGAGATGAACTGTGAAGCACGGTGAACGATGATCGTCTAATAAAGGAGAGATCGAGTTCGAGGAAGATATTTTCAGAAAGCTTACCGACGAAGAGTCTCCCGGCGCGGCGGAAAGGAATAAGACGAGGAAGGTCAGTGTGCAGAAGTGGCGACTCGTAATCATCTTCATCTCCCGGTGATCTCCGAACTGAAGAGAAGAGAGTGTCGTCTCAACTCACAGTCTCTGTGTTTCTTGAAAAGGTGATCGGTGTATAAGTGTATTTATAACGGAAAATTCCTCATCAGAACCCTTGCCCTTAGGTCGAGTGATAATTTAGTCCCCAAATTTTAAGATGCAACAAGTACCTGAACTTTGGAATGACCACTGACGTTAATAGGTATATGAAAATATATAAATACCCTTCTTAAAGTGTTATTTAATTTTCTTTATCAATCATATTAATCCTCAAATTTTTCATTCATTTTAATTTTTTCCTTTAAGAGTGTTCTTTTTTTGGATTTTGAGAGGGGATTGGATTTTGGTTCCCCTTCACAAAGAATCCCTCTTCTTTTTTGTGGGGACTAGGAAAAGTTTATTTTCCTGGTATACCCATCTCCTAGGTGGGTAAATATTTTCCCACATAAGGAAAAATTAACAACACTTAAATGGGACAAAATTATCCTTTTTAATAATGAATTTTTATAACTAAAATGAATTTTATGACAAAAATGCCCCTTCTAAGAGATAATCAGTAATATAGTAAACTGAACAAAAATGATCTGTGAAGAGAAAAACGGGGGAGAGAGAGAGAGTATAAGTAAAACACTATAATATATACTACGCCTAGAAAATAACTCCCATTGTCGGAAAAATAAAAAATAGAAAGAGAAGAAGATAATGCAGAGAGAAAGAAAAGTTAGGTATGAAGCTCAAAAGTTCAAGTTAATGCCAGCCTGACTTGGACTCCTTTAACCTTTCTCTACTTCTTTCCTTCTGCGGTGCCTCTTGTAAGCTACGAAGTGTGTCATTTTTTTGCGTTCATACGTAATTGAATTTTACGGTAGCATTTTGGTAATGGTCTCATCCGAATTTTAGAATTTATCACCTTCAGTAGTTCTCCGCCTCAAATTTTTTTGCTTGAAAAGGAGTGAACTGTTGTAGACAATGGTTGAACGAAATCCCTTCAACAGATCGGTAGATGCTCTCTTTGCTGCCAATTATTAATACATTATTGTCGGAAAAGATCGTTTTTGTGGTGTTCGTGATAAAGAGTTTGAGCTTTATTCCATCTTCTTGATGATGAACAGTATATTTTATTTTTAAGGATAATTTTGACATTTTCAAAAGTCTTAAATCACGCATGAAGTCACCGAATATACATATCAAACGTTACATTAACCACAGATACTAGGTTATGGTGTTTCAAAAACTCCAAGTACTAAATCATCGCAATTTAAAATTGGGGGACCAAATAATCACTCGAGTCAAAGTAGGGTACTGACTACCCTGATCGAGAATTTTCCCTATTTATAATGGTGGAATGGTGGTGTATGATGCGGAGAGGAATGAGAGGGATAGCCAACTTTAAATTACGAAACTGACCCAGAACAAAGAGGGAAATGATTAATAGTACTGCATACAAAATTGGCTTGTCATGTGATGCTAGTTAAAAGGACAAAACAGACAAAACAACGTGTATTGATTCACAACGGATCAAAGCTTGTGCTTCAAACAAATAATAAGGCCTTGACGCGGGATTATGTGTGAGGCGCACGCCTCAACAGATAAACCTAATAAATCTGGCAGTCCGGGAACTGTTATTGCTTATACTGAAGTCTTGGTTTAATTTATGTATTTTGATCTTCTTCTCTTTGGTGCTTAATTATACGAATTATATTTTTTGGGTGCATTATATATTTATATTTGTTTTATCATTTTTTTATGGTTTGTAGTTCAAACCACATTGATCGGATTTGCTCCTCACAGAGTGTACCTCATACTAATCTCATTGCATATCGATGCCCTACATTAGGAGAATTTCCTTATAAATGATAGAATCAAGTAAGAGAGATGTCTTCAATGCACTGCTGAAAGTATTGTGAGGTTGGTGTGAGACACTGTGAGGAACAAACCTGAATTCCTCGAACTTGTGCCTCACTTCACCAAGACCAAACCGCCTCGTCCTCTACCAAGAGCATTTTAAAAACTTGAGTAGGGAAGGTTGGTGCAAAAATGTGGGGGATAGATGGGTTGRACTCCAATCAATTCATCTTTTGATGGCAAAAATGTTAGGGGAGCTACAAATGATATACCCTATTTTTTCTTGTAGTTTAATCGAGTGAGGAGGACAAGTCATTTCACTTGGGCCTAGTGTCCTCATGACTGAGGAGCAATTAAGTATCCATGAAGACAATTAGGACCCAAAACATAACTAAYTAACTCATTTTCTGATCCGGACATGCTTACAACATAATTTTGGTTATTTTGRATTTCTCCATTTTAGTGTTTATTATGTAACTAGTAATTAAGCACATGTGTTGAACGTGAAAAATTTTTCTTAATATTAATTAATTAAAATTTAGGTATCTTACAGTTAAGATAGAAACTGAAAATTARCAAATGTAACAATATGATTAAAAACAAACTTAAATGTTTGTAGAAAATAACAACTATTATTATTAAATATTGTATTCCATTTCTATCATAAATAAAAATAAATTTTATTTTAACAATTATTTTTATTTAATATGATGAATGTATATAACATTAGAAATGCTCTCAAATGTTTTTGACAAAATTTTGTACATTTTCATTTTTGGTGTTCTATCTTTTTTGAATATTTATTATTCAATTATGACATCATGGGCTTCTTTGAAAAGTTGGATCATTGACCCACCATGTAGATAAGAAAATAGCTTTGCTTTCAGATTAGTTTTAAATTAAGGAAAATTATAGTCAGAGTCGATTATACATTTAAAATTAGGCTACAGGTTGGTCTAGAAACCAACAAAACTCCAACAATCGGTTCTACATTTCAAATTATAAAACCCCCACCATGTCATCGGAGGCTTATGTGGTTGTTGCCAACATGGGATTCCATTTTCATCATTAATAAAAATATTTTTTACATTTCAAACTTATTTATTTTAATTTTTTATTGTTCAATTATGTCATTATTTATTAATTCATTTGACCCCAAATGGTCTAATTGTTTACCTACCACCGGGAGGGAAGAGGTTTTATTTTCAAATTACTTTTCAAAATATTTATTTTTATACTATTAAAATTAATTTTGTGGATTTAATTACAAGAATTTAATGATGAGAAAAATATATATTAAATATAGGATTTAATGAGAGAGAATAGCAAAAATATTTTTATTTCCAATTGGTTTAACATTTTACATTTCATTTCCATCATTGATAAAAATATTTCTTATTTATCATACTTATTATTGTTTAATATGTATGTTAAAAATATTCCCAATTTTTTTTTTCATTTTATCTATTTTTCCGTGGCAACATGGATTAACCCATTTGACCCACAATAGTTTAATTTCTTACCACCACCTAGATGAAAACACTATTTTTTTCTAGGTAGATTTTAAAAGTATAAGCTTTTATGTTATTAGAATTATTAATTTATTAAGTATGGATTCAATTAATAGAACTTAATGATGAGAAGAAACAAAAATGACTTAAATATATGATTCAATGAACATGAACTCAAGTTAATAACTTAAATGTTGGATTTAATGAGAGGGAAAATGCATTGAATATCTTAAAATTACCTCTTTTCAACTCATTTAAGATCAATAACTTGTTACCCTATTAGCCCTCATTTTTTATAAATAAATTTAAAAATAGAGGGGTAAATTTTGTCCTAAAAAATACAGAAATATTCTTGAGATCATTTATGCTTTTTAAAGTAGTTTAAATATAGATTTTTTGTTTTCTCTCATTAATTATTTTTTCCTTAACTAGGTAAGATTTTGTAGGTTTGGTTCCAAGTAGGATTAATTTATCTTTTCCTTAACTAGATAGGCTTTTGAAGGTTTTGTCCAAGTAGGATTAGTTTATCTTTTCCGTAATAAGATAGGACTTTGAGGCTATAAAAAAAGACCTATAAGTCTCCCGTCCAAAAAGCACTCATAATAAGAAATACTTCTTCAGTAAGGCTCAATCTATTTTTCGTTTAAGATGTGTTCTAAAACTTTGTTCTTGCTATCTCGCTGCACCATTTTATTTGTTTAATTTGGCTGCCTTTGATGCAGTAGAGATGAGTAAATGTGGGCTGTACAATTGAGAGGTGCAGTTGTCCCACAATTTGGTTTCCATCATCATCTAGGAACTAGAAAATAGAGATTGCCTACACCAAGCTAGCTGGACTAACACTATCATCACACATTAATAATTAAACATGCGATTTATGCATTTTATTGGAGATTTTTATCAAATATTTGTGTTTGTGGTCATGTTTCAAGTCTTTTTTTTTATGAAAATTTAAGGCTAGATTAATGACCGGGTCTAATGAATTGGAATGTTGTGGGGTTGCAAACTAGAATATGCACTTGAAAAGAACAGAAAATTAGCTTTATTAATGGGTCATTTACTTACAAACACCCTAAAATTTTACATATTTACTAAAATCTACTCTATAGTTTGTATATCACTATAATATCCTCTAACTGCTTTACTTAATTGACCATACTTAAGGAACTGTTTGTATTTCTATTTGGGAATGGTCATGTGTCCTCTTAAAACAAGTAGTAAATGCTAACCAAGATTTTTTATTCCAAGAGTGTGCCTAGAAACTCCTATATCGACTTTTAGAAGCAAAACCTAGGGGGAAATTTATATTTTGTTTTTTTTTTATTTCTTTAGATTAATTTGGTCGAATGGACATTGGGGTAAAAAATGTCATTTTCTACTCTCATCTTAAAAAGGGTAAATTGCTGAAGCCTCCCCTGAGGTTTCTCACACCATGGTTGCTATAGCCCTTCCACTATATATGTGGATTGTGGACATTAGAAAGATAACAAAGAAAATGCCGATGTCATGTTCTCAACATTTGTAAATGCAAAGATTGCCCTTATTTGAGAGGGTTGTTGGCAAGAATTCAAATGTGTTTTAAGACCCATTTTTCACAAAAAAACGCTTCTGCCAGGTAGGCAGTGAGCAACACTATGCTGTTTGGTAAGGTGATTTTCATCACCGATTTTCATGTGTGCTGACAGGTAAGCATCACATAGGATACACATCAGTCAGCCGTTGGGGGAAACGGCTGATGCATGAAATGCCAAATTTTCAAGGCATCAGTTCAAAATTTGGCGTTTCATGCATCGATTGAGTCCGATTTTCGAGACATACCCGGTTTTTTAATAATTGATTGAACCAAACAATGAGATACATGAACGTTTGTTGAAATACCTATGTGGATCTGATGTGGCACCGTTTTTTTGGAAAACGGCCACGGTTCCAAACATCCCCTTAATGATAACAAACTCTCTAAGTCTCTAGTACATGTTTGGCATCAATGCTGCAAATACAAAAAACGGTGTTGTATATGTGTGGGTTGGAAGCACCGTTTTCTGAGAAAATGGTATCTTTTTTTTCTTTGTTTGGAAATGTTGTTGCTAGGTAGGATGTTTCCTAGAACAACAACAACACCTTCTGTTTGGTACCAGTGTCCATATATGTTTTCAGAATTGGTACACATTATAGGAAGTCCACGTCACTACCACATCATGTCCTCATTGGAGTACCGTTTTTTATGGAAAAAATAGTTCTAAACATATTGACGTTTCCTGAAGTACCGATTTTTCCAATGTGGTGCTGATATGTCACCGTTTTCTGGAGCAACGACGTCGATGCCAAACACCGCCCTAATCATCTATGAAAGTTGAATGTTAAGTTCAGTAGCCTCAAGTCTATGGAGCCTTGCATGTTGATACATTATTGGTGCCTCAAAGGTTTTGTTCATTTACAACTTTGTAACTTATTTGGGTAAGTGTATTTGTCCAAGTAAATGTTTCCTGGGTTAACTTTAAAATGGTCAAAAAAGGACATAATGTTGTAATCAATAATCAAGCTGCAAATTATTATGTCCATACGAGCCAATTTGACTCTTTGAGAAAGCCTTCTCCTTACTGGCATAAAATAATTGATTGCAAATTATTAACCAACTGAGGGCTGGCCTGCACTTTGGGAAAAAAAGGGAGTCAAGGGGAAGTTATTAAGTCAGGTGAAAATTTGTTGAATGAGCTTTTGTAGCTTGTGTACGTGAATCTGAGTGGAGGTGGTTTGTACTGTAATTGTCATCTCTAATCCAAAATGGATAAAAAGAATATCATATTTGTATTCATTCATTTTATACTCTGATAGTATTTGGCACTTTTATCTATTGTTTTCTAACCATCATTGATCCGGATGGTTGGACCAAAAACCATTTAGACAATTGTTCATTCACCCTTAATTCATTCTTTGGCCAAAATCATTGATTTGATCAACAACCCGTTCACTCAGGTACTCAAATCATTGATGCATTCAAATTGGATAGTCAAACCATTGACTCAAAAACTAAGTGGCCAAAATGGTTTCAATTCCAAATCAACTTTTAAAACATTGGTTTTATCACTTCAAAATTAAAGTGGTGGTATGTGCAAATTCAGATGAATAAAATTTAGCTGAACGCTTTAATTATTCAGCAAGCTGTAGAACCAATGATAAGATTATATATTAATATTGAAATACATGAACTCTATCGTTAAAGCCCATGAATTTATTACTCATATAAAACTTCATCATTAGTTCCACAACCTGCTGAACAGCTATCAACAAATAATTTGAATTCAAATCGGATGAAAGCGGTGAAGATGATGGAGTTGTGTAAAAAGTTTGACCAATCAATAGTCGTGAAATCTTGGGGAGAGGCGTAGAAATCTTTTATCTACTGCACACGACCTGAACACTACATGCAACTCTAAAGTTTTACTTGTTTTATCTTTTTTACCACTGTGCATCATTTAATGCACTTTGCATATCCATTGATACATTTCCTCCCTCCCTACAAAGACAGACTTTCAACATAATTATGGTGGCCGAGAGGCAATTTTTTCATGAGCTATTAGATTTTCAGCTCATAAAAAGTTCGATTAGGTTCAGGTTAAATCGAGTTTAGAATTAAATTTAAATTTAATAAAGCTTGATTTGTCAGGTTCTTAAGTTTAATTGAACTTTTCCATATATATGTATATATGTATACATATATAAAATGTTTGTCTCATAATCAACTCTAACTGAATTCAAACTCAAATCTTTAACTCGATTCGAAAATCGAACTCGAATAATTAGATGTTGAACTCAGCTCAGCTCGAATACACCCATAACCATAATCAATGGGTTCTAATTATTGATTGTTATTTGCATTTATATAACAATTTAAATTAAAAGGTAATAAAACCCAATTCACCCCATCTTGAATTGTCAGTCTAAGCAACAAAGATAGGAATTCATCTTGACCAAAATACCACCAAAAGGACTTTTTTTTCAGAGTAAAGAAACCTATCCACATGTTTGAAGGAGGATTAATGCCACTGCCATACAACCAAAAGATCTTTACGTAAACCATCAACAGTTTTATCATAACAACAAGAAAGATGACCCACTTGGCAGCTGAGTAGATGCTTCTATGTGCTTGTGCTTATGGCATTGTTTATCCTTCAAATATATGCCTAGGTTTGTTCACTTAGGAAAACAGTCCTTTAAAGGTATTTTAATTAGTATAAAACCTTATCTTATCATGTAAGAGTAATCTTGGTATTTACAAATGCTGAGAACATGACATAGAATTTTCTATTATTTTTTAACGTTCACATAACCGAAGGGGTGTGTGTAGATACCATGATTGCAGAAACCTTAGAGGAGATTTCAGTAATTTACATTTTTTAGATGGTAGAAGAAAATGGCATTTTTACCCTAACATCCATTTGATCAAATTAGTTAAAAGAAAATAAAAGAAAAATATCAACTTTTCCCCTGGATTTTATTTCTTAATGGTTGATGATGATGTGTGATCCGACAACTCCCTACTGGAGGGCAATTTGGATGTCGAGCTGGCTAGTTTGTCGGGTCGACTTGTAGAAAGACAGTGTCAAAGTGTCTGGGCTGCTTTACTCGGGGTGGGTACTCCGATGCTTAAGTCAGGGAATTGGAGATTTTTGAGAGAGCTAAAAGCAAGAGAGTTAGAGAGCTGTGAGAGTTAAGTTGCGTATACCTCTTGAAGTTGGAAATGAAGCTTTTGTACAGGCGTTGTTTGGCGGGGCTTCATGCACTCTGTCCGAGATCTCTGGGAAGTCATGGCTAGCCGGGCCGAAGTCCTCGGAGGTAGTTGCGCATGTAGACCAGGCTTTGCGCCTTCCTCTGGAACATTCAGTATGTTAGCTGCCTTCCGGGAGACCCGAGAGTAACAGGATGCACGTTGAGGGGGTCGGCGAGCATGTCTGGTAGGTCGCTACATTGACCTTAGTTAGGTCGGTAGGTTCTCGAGGGAGGTCGCTCCCTACAACGAGGTCATTTCAACCAATACTGACGAGATACCATTGGTCGGCAAGTCCTCAAGGAGGTCGCTACTCATGCCGAGGTCCATTGGACCGGTAATGACAAGGTAACACAGGTCGGCCCTGGACGAGGTGCTACTAGCCGCCCTACTGAGGTGCCCGAACTGTACATGAGGTGCTCTAAACTAATTCTACGGTGCATCCCCTTGATTGGGTGAGATATGTGTCTATCCACATGGCGATGAGGTGAAGGCAATTGCCATGTGTCGCTAGGTCAACGGAGGGCCAAATATGCCCTCATCAGTTGATATAGGAGCTGCTAGGCACATTTTTGAAATAAAAAATCTTGGGCCTATGCCCTTTTCACATGACCATTCCCAAACAAAAATAAAAATAGTTCCTAAGGTCAATTAAGTAAAGAGGTAAGGGGATGATTTAGTAATATCCAGGGTAGATTTTAGTAAATACATGAAATTATTGGGGTATCTAAGTAAATGACCCATAAATAAGATACTTTCTTGCTTTTTTGTATTGCATTCTAAGTTGCAACCCCACAACTTTCACACTTCTTCCCTATCTTTAGATATATCATCATCAGGCCCACTTATGTTCATATAAAAAAAAATTGAAAAATGATCACAAATATAAATATTTGACAAAAGTCACCAATAAAATGCATAAATTGTCACACTGAATCTAGTGCATTTGGACTTGAAGGGATTTTTCCTTTGATTCCAACCATTTCATGACATGTCAAAAGTAAGAGAAGGGAAACCAATTGGCATGGTGAATTCCCTCTTCCTTAAATGTATATATTTACCATTATATAGAAAAAAAAATGAAGAGTGGGATTAAATGAGAAAGAAGTGAGAATTTCAACCATTTCACTCGTCTTGTGGTGAAAGGTTACACTCAGAAAGAATGAATCGATTATGATGAAACCTTTTAGCTGGTGGCCATGCTTAAATCCATTAGGATCCTGCTAGTTGTAATGGCATACCATGATTACGAGATTTGGAAGATGGATGTCAAAATTGCGTTCCTGAATTGAGATCTTAGTGAAGATATCTATATGCAGCAACCACAAAGTTTCATAGTTGCAGGTCAGGAACACATAGTATGTAAACTCAACCGATCCATATATGGACTTAAGCAAGCTTCTAGGAGTTGGAACATCCGGTTTGACTCTACCATCAAACAGTTTGACTTTGAGCAAAATCTAGATGAGCCCTGTGTTTACAGGAAAACCAGTGGTGATAAGGTTACATTCTTGGTTTTATATGTAGATGACATTCTACTCATTGGGAATGATGTAGGAATGTTGACTACAGTGAAAGTGTGGCTTTCACAACAATTCTCCATGAAAGATCTTGGAGAAGCCTCTTACATATTGGGTCTTCGACTCCATAGAGATAGATCGAAGAGGATAATAGGATTATCGCAATCTGCTTACATTGACAAAATAGTCAAGAGATACAACATGGAGAACTCCAATAAAGGAAATGTTCATTTCAGGCATGGAGTCACTTTCTCCAAGGGCATGTCTCCCAAGACTCCAAAAGAGATTGAGGGCATGAGAAATGTTTCCTATGCCACAGTCGTTGGGAGCATCATGTATGCCATGTTGTGCACTCGTCCTGACATCTTTCAGGCAGTAAGTGTGGTAAACAGATTCCAATCTAACCCAGGGCAAAAGCATTGGACTACTGTGAAAAACATACTAATACCTTCGAAGGACAAAAGAGTTTTGTCTGGTATTCGATAGTAGTTCACTACAGATCTAGGGGCATACTGATGCCAATTTCTAGTCAGATCCAGATGATAGAAAGTCTACATCTAGTTATATCTTCACGATAGGGTTGTGTGTTGTTTGTTGGAAAAGCAGCAAATAGGGGTCCTAAGTAATAAGAATAACAGTCCACAATCCAAGCCGAACACATTGCCGTAAGTGAGGTTGCCTAATGAATGAAGGTGTTCATTCTGGAATTTGGAATTCTGCACATCACCCATTCCACTGTTGTGTGACAACAATGGATCTACGGGAGATTGATGTTAAAGGGTAGCATTAGCGGAGAATGTGATAGACCCATTGACTAAGCCACTAACACAAAAAGTGTTTGAGAAACACGTGGAAAGTCTGGGACTCCGGCTTATACCAGGTTAGACCTAAGTGCAAGTGGGACTCCGGCTTATACCAGGTTACATTATGACATTTAATGTAAATGAATAAAGTACATATTTGATCCATGTTATTATGGTGTGTTTCTGTGTAATACCCTTAAACTAGACACATATGAAACCCGTGTTAGTTTAGAATCTTCACAGTCATTGGATAGATATGGGAGATTTATCCTGCCAAGGCTGACACTGATGTGCCGCCAAGTTGGTTGGGGTGGCTTGTCTCACCTACCAGG
>NW_010729095.1:1884564-1910948 GCF_000365185.1 Nelumbo nucifera | reverse complement strand
TATGGTTTCAAAATGTTTGCAAAAGGTTTTAATTCTCGGGATCCATGTGAGTAGAGAGTGCAGCACTGTACCTTGCAGCCGAGGGAAGGTCCTCTCTTATCGGGGAGTGTTAGATCATTATGGGCTGAGAGGTTAAGTGTAAGACCATTGAGGGTAATACCTGATGGGTTAATCTTGCATCTGCCCATAGTCCTTGGGTTTTCATAACGTGGATTGACCCAAGGACCATTTAGTGTAAATGTTGGACCCATTAAGAGCCCATGGTGATGGACTCAGGGGTTTACTATTTCCTACAGTGAATTCGGCCAGGCCTTGTAACAGAGGCAGGACTGAACCCATGTGGCTGATGTTATATCAATGTTTGGGTCCCACGCCATACAAGGATAACCAACTGGATAGCAGTTAGGAGGCTAAGTGAGCAGATGGACTTAATGGGCCTAAAGCCCAATTCGAACTGGCTTAATGAGATTAATTAAAAGGGGGCAGTTCTGGGATTTAGATCAACAGATAAGATAAGGGATTATCCCTATCCACTTAGAGAGTCCAAATCCAAATAAAGATTTGGATGAGGAAACTCCTAATTAGATTAGGAGGGTTGATCTTTATCTGCAGATAAGATAAGGGATTATCCTTATCTCTTAAAGAGAGTCCAGATCCAAATACATGATTTGGATTAGGAAACTCCTAATGAGATTAGGAGAACCTCTCTTTAAGGCTATAAATAGGAGAGCAGGGCGAATCCTCAGTAGAGAACAGAAATCATCTAATAGACTACTGATTTCCAGAGAGAGACAACACAGTTCGACTGCACTGTCTCCTTCTCTCTTGCTCTTGCCGCCAGACCAGTTCGATCTCCACCTGTGGGAGCAATCAAGAAGGGTTCTTGATACTACCTTTTGGCAGAAAAGGTAATCTGAAGTCGTGCTCACTAGCCCTCCATCAAATTCTTGTTGAAGAATCTGGTTCTTACTGAAAACCATCATGTTGATTCTGCTTCATCTTGCACCGTGTCATCTTCAGTGGAAGCAGTCTTTGGATTTTTCCTTAAGCGTGAACACCTTCATTGGATGTTATTATTACTTCGTATCAGGTATATCCCTTCACTCCCTTTTGGTTTTAGATCTGGTCTGGTTTAGGTTCAAGATTGATCCTTGAAAATACAGTTTTCTAAAATAGGGAATATAATTCCCACATGGGAGAGAGAGAAATTTTTGGGTCTTTGGCCACTTGTGAATATGTAGTGGGTTCAATCAAGGGATCAGACTGACAGATGACAAATGACAGATGAAGATAGTGAAGTGGGAAATTGGCAGATATAATCTTATAGGTGAAAAGGAAGTTTCCTAGTTCAAGTGGGCCTAGAAATCCCAATTGATTGATCAATGGTGGTAGTGGGTTGGCCACCTGTAATGGTATTTTCAATTTGATCAGTTGTGACGATAGGCTGATCAACTGTAATTGTTTCATCAATAATGGTAAGTCTATTGACAGTGGTGTGGTCAATGGGCTGGTTAATGGGCTCAAAGGGATAATTAAGATCAAGTAATGGAACAACAATTTGTGTGGGTTGGCTAATGGGTGCAGCGATATTGGCATATGGAAATGAGTGTTCATGGCATGTGACATTTCTAGACGTGAAAATGCGTCCAGTGTCCATCTCATAAACTTTGTATTCCTTTTGCCTAAAAGGGTAACCCACAAATATGCATTTAGAGGTTCGTGACTCAAATTTATCATTGGAAAGAGGTTGTGCTTGAGTGTAACATAAACAGTTGAATGTATACATGCCATCGTAAGTAGGACGCTTACCAAATAAAACTTCATATGACGTTTTGCCTTGATGAGGCACAGTGAGCAAATGATTAATAATGTAGGTTGTAGTAAGAATACATTCACCCCAAAATAATTTTGGCAATCCGGCATGAAATCGTAATGCCCGAACAATCTCCAAGAGGTGTCCATACTTTGTCTCAGCAGCCCCGTTGTACTAAGGGGAATCAACACAAGTTCTTTGATGCATAATGCCATTTTGGATGTAAAACTGAAGCATAGGACTAGAGAGAAATTCTTTTCCTTTGTCAGATCTTATTGTTTTGACTATACGATCAAATTGGGTGTGAATCATGTTACAAAATGCTACAAGAAGCTGATATGTTTCAGACTTGTGCTTCATGAGGAACACCCATGTTGAGCGTCTTGGGCTTGAGACATGCTTATTGGAAAGAAATGTGAGTATGCTTAGCTTGCTATCATGCATCACAGGTATGCTATTGTTGATATACCACATATTCGCAGTACCATGCAATCCAGCCACTAGAGATGTTGTAGAAGGATTTGTTTGGTCAGCCTTGGCATAGGCTACAATCTGAGTTCTAGAACGGTTGCCTGCAGATCCATTCTTCTTGTTGGGTCTGCCTTTTTCCCAACCTTCTGGATATCCATTTAATTCATAACATCTTTTCTTTGGATTGGCCAATCTTTTTGTAGTAATCACATCGTGGTCTTGGGCGAGTGCTGATATCTTTCTTTGGAAATAGGGGTCGAATAACTGACACATTGAACGCAGCAGACTTTTGTATCAAGGTGCCTTTTTGAGATACCATGAGTTACTGCCTTTCTTCTTGAATAATGAGTGCATAAGCAAGATTTTTTGTTGAAAGTGGATCAAAAGCAAGGATGCTTGATCGCACACTATTGAAGGTGTCGTTAGTCCATCAGGAATTGATTGAGTTTGTTTATGAAGGGATGGGAGATCCATCATATGGATGGACGAATCCTGCAGGAAGGTTGGACAAAATTTCAAAAAAAAATTCTTTACTCCCATCTTGGAATCCTATTCTCAGTTTAGAAAACTACATTTTCAAGGTTTGTTCTTGTAATCAAACTGGACCAAATCTGAAACCAAGATTAGGGAAGGATATACCTGATATGGAATCCATGCAAAAAGCTCTTCCCAACGCAGGTGTTCACACCTAAAGAGTGTACCAAATCCTCCCTTCACTGAAGATGACACAGCTTAGATGAGGTAAGATCACCAGGTAGTTCTTCACTAAGAACTTGTGATTCTTCAGCAAGAATCGAATGGGGTATTGAGCACAACTTTAGTAGAAGCCCTACAATGTATTACATGCATGAGTAGAAGCCCCGGAATCAATACACCAGGAAATAGAAGTGACCAACATATTGGTCTCTATGACAAAGGATTCGAAATTACCTTGTTTCTTAGTCTCCAGCTGCTGAAGACAATTCCTCTTCCAGTGGTTGGTTTGCTTGCAGAAGTGACAGGCATATGATGCCTTGTCCTTCTTCTACTTTTTAGGCTTGGTAGTTTTCTTTTGAAGTTTCTTCTTTGCCTTCTTCTTCTTCTTGCCCGATTTGTCACGTTCAACAAGCATGTCTATGGGCTCATCCTTCTTTATCAGTTCTTTGGCCATCTGCAACATATTGGTGTGTTTCTGAAGGCTAACATTTAGCTTGTTCATATTGTAATTCATTATGAACTGATTAAAGAAATGAGGCAAAGAATTCAGGATGACATCAACTTTGGTGACATGATCTAGCCTAGATCCAAGAGCCTCTAGTCCATTGATGTATCCCATCATCTTAAAACAATGGTCATGAACTAGTTGGTTCTTGGACATTTGTGCAGTCATAAACTTCTTTAGGACCTTCTGATGAGTAGAACGATTATGCTCTTCATACATTGTCCTTAGACTATCCAAGATATCCTTGGACACTTTGATCTGATCAAACTGTTGTTGTATTTGATTGTCTAAGGAGGCTATGATGTAGCACCGGGCAATAGAGTTTTTCTCTTCCTATTCTTGATATTCTCTCCTATGGGCCTCAGAAGTCCTATCACTCGGACAATCCGGAGCAGGGTTCTTAGCAACTTTGTCCAATTTATCGAACGTCAGAACCAGCATAAGGTTACGAAACCAATCAATGTAATTTGGACCCTTAAGCTTATTATCATCCAACAATTTGGCAAATTGTCCATTTGCCATTTCTGTTAAAAGGTAAAACAAATATTAGTCCACAACCTGATTTGATTCATGTTATCTACATAAATATGGATTTTAATCTGTTTCATTTCCATTTGTTCATCTCTGAGATTTCCCTCCTATTTCAGTGACGGAGACTGTGAACTATGCCTCTAGAAATGTGGTAAATCACATATAGTGCATGGGGCCAACTGTTTCAGTTGCATAACCCCACCACCTTCTGTAAGGATCATATCCACTCATCTCACGAGCTTTCCCTTTGGCCTCTGTCAGACAAGGTTCATTGCCATTTTAGGTTAAACCTTTCTATCCAATAAGTGCTTATTCATCATATTCATGAATGCCAAGGTACCGTGAGAGAGTCTTCCATTTTAAGATAGGCCCCTCCCACATTGGTCTTTGACGCCCCTATCATCTTATGAAACAATCCAACAGATCCAGTAGCAAATGGATAGCCCAATTTTATGGTGCACCTCCTCATTACTGAATGACCCATCTTCATGCTAATAATGAAAGGCCTTTAGAGAGTTCATCATATAAATCTCCCTATCACATGCATTTATATTTCAGTAGAGGGAACGAAATATTACGCCTTAGTTTTATTTAGGTCAAACCAAAGTGGCTCCCACTGACTTTCTCAAAGCCAGATTTAAATGGGCCCTAAACGGCTAGGGTTCCGCATGGTTCCTCTTAGGGAGGAATCTGATGTGGGGCCCATCAAACGGGGAGATCATCCAATGATCTTATGGACACCATGGCAATGATGTGCATTCATCCATGGTGTGTGAAAGAGCCACTATCGAATTAGCATGGGCCAAGTGCTTATGACCCATGTACGTAGCACATCACACATCCATACATCACATGCATGAAACAAATTGATCCAATCAATTAAAATATCTATAAAACCCTTAATTAATTAGATTAAATCAGTATTAACCCAACAGAGTCCATAATATTATCATATAACATTATCTAGGTACGTGGGCTATACTGCAAAAATCAGTTCGGCCCATGTAGCTAAATCAGGGCTGATTCAGTTTTATCATATTAAAATTGGGTTTTTACAGAGATAGGTCGAGTTAAAACTTGAAGTGAGCCATCAACCCTCTGGCCTAAATCGAATTTGGGTCAAAAAAACCAACCCCATCAAACCAATAATTCGGTCCAACCAGTTTGGTCCAAATCTAGTGTAAATCGACCCAAGTTTTAGTGTCCAGTTCAAGATTTAATTCAAGAATAATGATATGAAAAATAAATTAAATCTAGATAATCAAATTATCAAAAAAACGAAATCAGAGGGTTGCACTGTGATTTTCTTGGACATCCTACAAACTTGCAAAAAACAATTAATTGCAGATTGTAGAATCAATATCTACAAAATCGCAGATCGCAGAACTTCTTTCTACGAAATCTTCTCCTCTGTTGCGCACTCCAGCAATCTCCAGATGGAAATAAAACAGAAAAACCTAATTTTTTCTATTATTACATCACATCGAATTCCTATACAATTTGTCTAAAAATAATATATATATATACCAAATTGAAAAGAAAAGAAATAGTAGGGTGCGCCAATCTTGGCACCAGAAAGATACAATCTCCACCACATGTACAGCCCAAATATTTTAAGAAACATTTACAGAACAGTTCTATAAATATAACAGAATAATAAAGATTTATTTTCCAGATAATTCACCCAAAATCTAGAAACCAATTCCTAGAAAAAAACGTTAACTGCGCAAATCAGGTAGAACACCTTCTGCCCATTTGCGTAGATTCAGATCTGATCTAATTTGGTTCAAAACTTGAACCTAGCTCTGATACCACTGAAGGGATGGGAGATCCATCATATGGATGGCCGATCCCTACAAGAAGGTTGGGCGAAATTTCAAAAGATTTCTTTACTCCCATCCGGGAATCCTATTCCCAGTTTAGAAAATTACATTTTCAAGGTTCGTTCTTGTAATCAAACTGGACCAAGTCTGAAACCAAGATTAGGGAGGGATATACCCGATACGAAATCCACGCAAAAGCTCATCCCAACGCAGGTGTTCACGCCCAAAGAGTATACCAAATCCTCCCTCCACTAAAGATGACACAACTTAGGATGAGGTAGGATCAGCAGGTAGTTCTTCACCAAGAATTGGAGATCGAACAGGGTAGGACGGCAAGAGCAGGGAGAAAAGGAGCTGAAGGCAAAAATCAGTCAAACTGAGTTGTCTTTTATAATGTCTGTGTCTTTTTCAGATCCTTCCCGCTCTCTATTTATAGCCTTAAAGAGACAACCTCCTAATCTGATTAAGAATCTCTTGATCCAAATCTTTATTTGGATCTGAACTCTTTAAATGATAATGATAATCCCTTATATTATCTGCAGTTCAAGATCAGTTTATTCCTAATCAAATTAGGAGTTTCCTGATCCAAATCTTTATTTGGATTTGGACTTTTTAAGTGGATAAGAGTTATCCTCTTATCCTTATCTATTGATCCAAACCCAAATCCGCCCCTATTTAATTAACTCAAACCCCGATCCTGTCACTGATCACCCACTCAGATAAATTCTCGGGTTGTCTCAACATACCCAGGTTTTAACCCCCTCTAAGGATCTCACTGATTAGCACATCAAAGACAGCCCAATCCAACACCTAGTGCAGTACCATAATCAAGTCTAGGGGTTAGGTGTAACATTCCAGTTTTGCTCATCTATCTCCAAGGTCCAGGGCAATACTGGAATTTTGGTCCAGTTCAGGATTTCAAGAAAACTCACACTGCATGTACCTCAAATCTCACCTTCACAGTACATCAATATCAGCCTTGACAGGATAAATCTCCCCAAATCTATCAAACGACTGTGAAGATTCTAAACTAACACGAATCTCATATGTATCAAATTTAAAAACATAACACAATAACATCAATCAAATCTATACTTTATTCATTTACAATATGTTGTATATTGTTGATTGAAACTAAGGGCAGAAAATACATTGTTTGTTTATTTATCATTTGATTGTCAATTCTTTTGCACCTCCACAAGTACAATCCGGTGTTAAAAACAATATCCCAAGTTCATCCCATAATCGTTTAGTTTTGGTGAAATAATAATCAACCAAAAGCTCACCTTGATGCAAGCCCTTGAGCTGGTATACTTGAGGTGCATTACCTTGGGAAAATGGTTCCCCAAGATCCTTCCAAATTTCTCTGGCTGTATCAGCATAAGATACGCTCTCATGGAGAATTCGAGCCAGCGAATTGAAAATCTATGATATGTCCATGGAATTGCACTTTATCCATGCTCTGTTTTCAGGAGGAAGAAGGATCTAGCTGAGCTAAAGTACCATCTACCAAGTAGAACTGTTTTTTGCTCTCAACGCGTTTCGCATCGTGTGTTGCCACGTTGAGTAGTTTTCTCCGGTGAGGAGTCATGATACAAGAACAACACCAGGTTATCCGATGGGTGCAGGAAATACAGAGAGGATGGATCTAGATCTCCGGCCATGACAGGCAGAGCTTCAGACTTCAAGAAAACATGGTTCAAGAAAGGCGACATTGGAGTTTAGCAGCGTCAGAGCGGAGGAACAAAGATGTTGCAGTTCATCGACGTCGGAGATGAAGAACGTCTAATGGAGAACATTTGTGGGAGAGACACGAAAACACCCTGACCTGGTCAAGCTCTGATACCATGAAAATAAAAATCATAATGAAGAATTCATATTAAATAATTTCTGTACAGCAATATATATATAGACACAAGTTGGACAACTGTCGATGCAACTTGGACAATTTAGCGTAACAGACATGACACGTCACTAGAGTTTGTGACAACTGTCTTAATTTATAATAATATTCAGACGCTGTAGTTTGTATTCATCACTTCTTCTATACATAGGATCTATGCAGGTCATCCTGGTTTATAAGAACTACCACAATAATGAACAATAAATCATTCCAAACGCACCAGAGAGGTTTTAACCAGATGTTTTCGAATTTTCTGTTGGCTTTGCTGGTTGAATTCCATTGAGCTTCAACATCCTTAATTCTGATCTTAGTTCGTTTGATTCTCATACATTGATTGAAGGGCTCAGTGAGCATGTTGTTCACCATATTAAACTTGTTCTTTTATCTCTGATTCTTCCGCTTCAGGTCAACCTGTTTTCCTTTGTTAATCTATTTTATTTATTTTTTTGCCAAAGAAAAAAACATCTGGTTTCCTGCTCAAAGCTGTTGAGCTGTAATTGAGTTTTAGTTATCTTTGTTATGGGTTGCATCATTTTTATTGAGATGATAAATATTTTATTAGGGTTTTGGTCGAAGAAGCACTCAAGATCAAGTTCATTGATGATTGGAAAAGGGTTTTAACGGTGGGGAAAATGTTCATTTTATGGAGGTGAAAGGGTTTCGAACGATTTGTATGATGCTGGATTCTTCATAGAAATAAATAAATAATTAATTACAATATTTTATTTTTCAAAGGAAAGGAATTGTTGGCTAAAAATTTAAACCCCACCAACGTCTCACAAAATAAGTGGGTTCAAAGAAATAATTCCTTCGAGTTCAAACTCGCTGGGTCCGGAGTCATAAATCAAATGTTTAATTATTAACTTTTTAATTTTGAAAACGTGTAAAAAGATATAAATGCCCTTTAGGTGTAATCAAATTTTCTTTATTAACCAGTTCATGACATTAATTCTACTACACGGAAAATGTAGGAAAAGAATAATGATATTACAAATGCAAAAAAGACACTTTCAAGTTAACCTTTTAAACAGAAAAATGAGATGACGGAAATTCTATTCTATGGATTTTATTTATACAGCAGAAGAGAAGCAACTTCAGTGAGATGAAAAACGTCGACTTGCCGGAAAGTTCGGAGGTCTTCACGATCTCCTTCGTCACTTTCCTCCAAACTCCTGCAAATGCCAGCACAATCGCACAAGCAACGAGGAGGCCAGGCATCTTCTGATTAAGTATCTCTTGCGGCATGTTAGCCCCACAATTCTGCTTCAGAGCGTTGACAGTAACCGAAATATCCTGAACCACTCGATCGATATGACCTCGATCTCAACGTCATCGTCAAAAAAATCTTTGCCTTTAGTTGGTTTCGTAACCGTGTCAGATCAAAGGTCCACAGCTGAAAAAATTATAATAACAGCTCTCCCTCCTCCTTGTTAGTAGGCTCAAATTACTGTTGGAGGTGCCGCTCGGAATTGATGTCAACGTTGGTGCAATAAGTGTGGATTATGATCCTTTCGAATGTTTATAGTTTTACAGTCTGAATCAGAAATCTTCATTGGGCAAAACCGTACTTCTCCGAAAAAATTTCCATCTTCTGTGTGCTGAAATTGACCACAATTCTCTGCCACACGCCAAGACCGACGCTGCTCGACCTCAATTAGTAAATGCTCCTTGTTTGGCTTTGACAAGAAAGAATTGCCATCAACAGGTGAAGTTAGACCAAATTCCTCACTGTCAGATGACAGAATTGGTGGCGAAGTTTGACATCAATTTGGGAAGTTTGCACGACAGATTTAGACGTTCAGTGCCACCACTTGATGATGAACAGTGTCGACATTGATACACAGAACAGTGTCCTATATTCTCGTGGAGGAAGATAATGAACAGAGTTTTGAAAGGTAATTTTGTTATTTTCAAAATATTTAAGTTATATATATCGTCATTAGACCTGTTCATGGGCCGGGCCAGGCTGGGTTTTCACTCTGTATTAACAGATTTTTTTAAGGCCCGAGCCCGAAATTTAGCCTATATTATTACTGAAGCGGTTGAATAGAGAGAGAGAAATTATAAAGAAAATAATAAAAAATGTATATATTAAATTATAAATATATATTTTAATAAATATTATATTATTTATATATTGTATATAATATATAAAATACATATTATATATTTTATAAAATATATAATGCTGAGTCAGACCGAGTTGGGCTTTTTTGACAAATCCCGAGTCCGGCCCAAAACACAATCGGACTTACTATATTAGGCCCGAGTTCACTCACGGACCTAATTACATGACCAAACCCGATCGGGGTGTGGGCCGGGCCGGGCCATCGGGCTACCCGGCCCACAAACAAGTCTAATCATCACATAATGCACATAACTGATAGTTCATTAACGATATATATCGGATTAATACATTTTGAAAATTAGAATACTGCATTGGCATATTTTAAAATTTGGAGATCAAAGTGACACTAAGCCCAAAAGTACTAATCTAGAATTTTCCTTGAATTAAGCAAAGAAAATGAATTCCTCCGTTCTGTATGAATGTGTCTACTAATTGTCTTCATGAATACTCAATTGCTCCTCACTAGTCATTAGGACCTTGGGCCCCTTTTCCTCTTTACTCGATTAAACTAGAAGAACAAAAAACGATACATCATTTGTACCTCCGCTGGGGGGTTTTCGCCATCAAAGATGAATTATTGGAGATCAGCCCATTTTACCTCCAACCTACACAAAGATTTTTTTTTTTTTTTAGCAAAATCAAATTTATCTTCTTTCTACCTCTACAAGGCAGGAACCATTATAAACTGTCTTTATCCATTTACCCTAATTCAAAATCTCAAATACAATTCAATATAATTAATTAATCCGAATTCAATAGTTAGAAAATCTCTTAAGTTCTGTGCAAATTGTTAATTTGTTAATTCATTTATTTGTGGAGTTCACTATTGCTACGACACTGCCTTAGCCTGGGTCTAAAACAGAAAATCATGGCATGTACTGCAATGGTTCATCAAGAGATCACTTCATCTGATTTAAGGTGGACCCATGATAATAAATCAAAGGCTTTGATTTAATTGTTTCAGCACAGGGCTTACGACACTATCGTAACAAATGCGGGTTGCTATTTGTGGCCTTACTCCATTTTCTGAAAAGGCTCATCTTAGAGCCTAAGGCGGTTGGTTGTTGTAGAGGTGAGGTGGTTTGAAGCATCAACATAAGTAAAACAAACAAACAAGAAGCTTGTATAAAGAAAATGTATTATATATTTTCAATTCATATTTCAAAGTCTAAGCTATATAATTCATATAAACACAAAAAAGAATATATATATATATATATATATATATAAAATAAACCAAAACTTATGCAATTACCCTTTCTTACTCATGCAGTAAAATAAAGAACATTTTCACTATCAGTTCCAACTGGGATGGTGGTGGTCGATCGGTTTCGTGTCATTTATATGGTTTTAGCTTATCATATAGGCATTTTCCTTGAAATACTGTTTGGTTAAATCATTTATCAAAATGCATTTTCAATCATTTTTCATGTCATTTATTAAATAAGGCAATGGGACCAAATAATAGGGTGAGCAGATAAATAGATTCTACCCAAAACCAAATGAAACCGACCTCGAACCAACCCTATCCAATTTATTATAATGTAGGGTCTGATCCCAAATAATTAAAACCGACCTCCACTCAAGCCGGTTTTAAACCAGCCTTCATGGAATCAGCCTTGGAGTTGAATTTTTCTTGAAATAAACCCTAAAATAAGATATAAAAATTTAAACCCAATTATCCATAATTACAAAGTTCATGATCTCACTCTACCATTGAGATAGTTAACTGATTTAATAATATGAGTAATGTAAAAGTTACTATTCGTAAAATTTAAATTATAATGATAAATTTGAAACATAGATTATTAATATATTATGATAATCTAACTTTTAAACTATAATAATATTGTATTTATTGAAACGAAACACAAGCGTTTTCACATGATGCGCCATTTGTATCGTCACTGTGTGGATCATTTATCATGATATATCATGATAATCTTCGTCGTTATATGGGTAATTTCGTAATTTATAATGGCTCTCCCTCTCATCCCCATCCACACACCGCCATTATAAATACACCGTTCACCCTCTCAAGAAGAAACACCCAGACTGAGTTGACGAGACACTATCTTCTCTTCAGTTCGGAGATCACCAGAACAACGGACAAAGATGACCAATCGCCTCTTCTGCACACTGACCTTCCTCGCCTTATACCTGTCCGTCGCGCAGGGGTTATTCAAGTCGGTAAGATCACAACCGCCGTGATTCACAGTCTCATTTCTAACCTTAATTTCCATTGACGTCGTTCGCCGCCGGATCGTTCTTTCATCTTCGCGTTAATTTGGCGGTGATTTTGAGATGCAGGAAAAGTGCGTATACACGCTGTACGTGAAGACGGGAACCTTTCTCACGATAGGAACCAATGCCAAGATCGGCGTGACCCTGACTAACGCAAAGGGAAAATCGGTGCGGGTGCCGGATCTTCGGAAGTGGGGGATCATGGAACACGGCCACTCTTACTTTCAGCGGGGGAACCTTGACGTCTTCAGCAGCCGGGCTCCCTGCGTTGCGTTTCCTCTCTGCCAGCTGAACCTCACGGTCAGCGGGGGCACCCTGTTAAACAGCTGGTACTGCGAATATGTGGACGTGACGTCGACAGACCCCCATAAAAACTGCAGCAAGACCATCTTCGACGTCAAGCAATGGCTGGTTGCCGGCCATCTAAGCGCTTCAGTGGACAAATGCAATCGTAAGGTGCATTCTCCTCGAAATGGGACTCCGGTGGCCGGAAACGGCGTTCTAAGAGAAGGAGGATCTGCAGCCTCAGAATCACAGTGATGCAGAGTGATGATGTGATGCAGATAAAAGAAGTATTAGACTTTTGAGATTGTGTGGGTCAGCTTGGTTATTCTCCCCCTTAATCAGTTAATCTCCAAAGATTATGGATTTGCAATTTCAGTATCCGGCTAGTTTTCTGTTTTCTTAATTTTATTTTCTTTTTATGGTCTTTGCTTATTAGTCTAAATTAATAAATTTGCATAGTTATATTACTACAAAAAAGAGGCTTGAACTGTACGTGGTTCCTGTTTTCTTTTAGGTTGTGTTTGGTTTAAAAAAAAAAGGGAAGGAAAGGAAGAAAAAGGTAGAGAAACTCACATAAGGTTTGTAAATATTTTCTTTCTTTTTTCTTTCTTTGCCTATCTTTTCCTTCAAACCAAACATATTAGCTTATTTTTATGGCCATTGTTTATTGGTTTAAATTAATAAATTTACATAATAGAGTTGGAGACTGCAGTTATGGGCTCTAGCCAAATAGATATATATCTTTTTATTTATCATCATCATTTAAGTCTTATTTCAACTACTAAATTTTAAAAGGTAAAAAATAATATCTAAAAACAAAAATAGATATTTTTTTAATTTTTATTTTGACTTTAAGAGAGTTGAATGGAAGTAGGAAGAAATGATTAAAACTCTCTATAGCACAAATAAAATGGAATGAAGAAACAAGATTCATGTAGCTAATCCATATAGTTGGGACAAAATTTAAATGTTAGTGATGATTGATGATTTTGGCTTCATGAAAGAGTACATGTGGTGGCAGCATGTGAACTCCAATCCATAACCTTCCTTTCGAATCGGGATCTGCTCCTCACAGAACGCAACTCACACCAATTTCACTGTCCCATCTCGCACCATTTATTGGGAACATCTCACCATTTACACAGTGAGATGAGACTGTGAAGTCAGTGTGAGGTGCACTTTGTAAGGTTCCACCTTGTGGTGTAAATTAAAGATAAGAAAAAAGAAAGAAAGAAACTTTAATTAGGTAATGAAAAACAACTTCTTTTTTATGCCATAGCATTCGCCTTTAAAGGACCATCAATGAATAATCAAAAATCCAAATAAATCTTATAAATACATCAAGAACATAAATTCGAAGGTTCAATTGTCTATAAATCTATACTATACGCACACAGTTTTACACTTCTCTCTGCTATTGGTCCACTCTCCTTCTGTATCTAGTTTTGTTGGTTGTCAATCACCATGGAAGATGACGATTTACTTCGTGGTCTTTCCAGGCTACTCCTTAGAAGATACTCTACGAGTTGATCATTAGTAGTGTCAATGGATCAGTTTGGATTGGACCCCGTCCATACCAAAATCAATTTTAACAGATTAGACGGACCCACAAGACATTAAATTGGGTCAGTTCAAAATTTATTAATAGTCCAAATTAGTATTTATTGGATTGGATTGAACCTAGTCCATCCATAATGAATTTATATTGGATTGGGTTGGATTGAGTTAATATCTTGTCCATTGTTAGAAGATAACAATATAGGTGCCAATGAACCAGGTTTGGGTTAGAATTAAGCTAAATTAAAACAAACTTGAACAGATTGGACGGTCCAGACATTAAATTGACTGGTCCAAAATGTTTATTGAATTGGATTGAACCTAGTCCATTTGTAATGGACTCACATTGGACTGGGTTGGATTGGACCAAATCCAGTCCAATTGACACCACTAATTTAGAATTGCAAGATTTGAAGAGATGAATTCCAATATTAGAAAACTACAGAATGCCCTTTACTTCACTTTGGCCCAAATTCCTATCTTTTGAAATTCCCCACAACTTTTGACACAGATCAAAACCCATGTGTAAGTGCTACGGCAAGGTTAAGTGTAGGCGAAGAAAGGCTAGGGGTCTTGGATAACAAACGTAGGTTGCGATTCTCTGTTGACAAAATTGTGTGTTTGTTATGTTCTATACACTCCCTTTTATAGAGGGATATCCCGAGGCCCTTAAGGGAAGGAGCGAAAAAGGATTTGACTCCTATTTGGAAAGAGGATTTTCGATTCGGTGTTACTTGTCAAGGGGACACTGCTAGAAGTTCGTCACATGTTTCATGAGATCTTTCGAAGACGAAATTTCTTTTCGTCTAAGGATTCTCATAGTACACATGTGTTACTTCCCTTTGCAGGTCTCCTATATTGACATGGTGCGGGTGACGTCAAGACTAGTTTGACATGTCTTGCTCAGTCCTACTAGATGCCCTGCTACAAGTGATTTTGGTTGATGGTATTTTCGTCGTAGAACTGCGATGACTTCAAGCTCATCGCAAGTTTGTAATGAGTTACAGGCTCGCCGCAGATCCACATCAGCTTGCATGCCACCATGGGTGTTTCTGTGGTTCCAATTTAATACCTCCATTGCAATCGTAATCATGATGGACAATATGTACTTACACCATGGCTCTTTGATAGTGATATGCTAGTTTTGCAAAAAGGAGAACTGAACACCACTCCAAATGATTATGCTCTACAATATGTTGATTTTTTTCTTTCACCTTCTCGGTTTACCCATTTCTTATCTTAAAGCCTCTACTATTAAATGCATTATATTTGTGTTTGGTAAACCTTTTGAACCCTCTTGCAAAAGAAGTGTAGAATTGGAACCACTATGCTCTTATTAAAGTGTAAATCGATATCACTAAGGTTGTGTTTGGTTTGAAGGAAAAAGTAGGAAAAGAAAGGGAAAGGAAAGGAAACCTGTACAAGGTTTAAGGTTTCCTACATTTCCCTTCCTTTCCCTACTTTTTTCCTTCAAATCAAATATAGCCCAAGCTTCTAGGACAAGTGATTCCATATACCCTACTAAATGGGCATACTTATGATCATGGTTTTCAAAACCAGATGGGACCAAAAAAACTGGTAACCATTCAGCCCCTGAGTTCGGTTATATTGTAAATCGTTATTTAGTAATAACCATTGAAAAAGTCAAAAAACCGCTGACCCGGGCGATCGAATTGCTAAACCGTTCAACCCAGGCAACGGTTCGCAGGTAGGCGAAATTTATTTTCATCTAATTTAAAAAAAAAAAATCCATTCATATCCCACGATTTTCCCTTACAAGTTAGGGTTAAAACGAAAGTTCATTTTCGTTCTCACTTCTAACCCTTCCAAGTTCCAGCCTTCCTTCTCATACTCCGACGACCTACGACAGCCATGACCGGTGTCGATCGACGACCTACGGCAGCACGACTAACGTCGACCAATGGTGAATCACAACGACCGACAACTATCATCCGGATTTCCTTCTTCAAAAGGGCTTCATCTACGGCGGTGAGCAACAAGGAACAGTGGTGGATTTCTTCTTCTTGTAATCAGCAACAAGAGAAACAGCGACCGGCGATTTTGCAGCGGCGGATTTCTTTCCTCTTGTAATCAGCAGCAATAAAAAGCAATATGGAGCAGTGACGGTCGGCAATTTTACATAAGTTCTCTCAAAACTATTGCTTTTGTTTTTGAAGGAGCACATCTACTCTACTTTGCGAACAGCGAGAACAGTGTCGTTGCTCCTCCTCCCCTTTCCATCTCTCTGTTTGTTTTACCTGATTCTTGTTCTCATGCTCATTCTCCCTCATACTCTTGCTTTTATTTTATTAATTTATTTATTTTATTCTTTTTTTAACTTTCTCCATCTTTAGAACAGAGATTGTCGGCTCTACTCTTTATCGTAGTGAAGAAGAAGGGAGAATAGAGAGGACAATTCTGTATTTTATTATTTTCTGTTTGTTATATACTTTGTTATTTTTGTATTTAGATAATTTTATTTTTTGTTTTTTATATTTTACTGTATTTTTTCTGTTTTTATTTAATTTTCTGTTTTTTATTATTTATAAATATATTTTTATTTTAATTTATTTATGACATCACGGGTCGAACCGTTTGATTCGGATGGTTGAACCACTTAACTGTAAATCGGTCTCCTGTCCAGTTCTATTTCCTGTTCGTTTTTAAAAGCCTTGCTTCTGATGCTCGTCTCCAATATGAATGTCTCCCACGCTTTTGCTCATCTTGCTCTTCCCCCGACTACCCAAGAACAGGTCAAAGCTCTCACCTGGTTGATCACATCACAATGGACATTTGAGTATTACTTCCCAATCGTCCATCCAAGATTCATTGCCCTTATACTGCTTCACCTTTAGCAAATGCTAATGGCGATACAATTCCCAACCCATCTCCCTTAGATAGTGTCACTTTGCTATCATCCACTATAAATGACTACAAACTTCAATGCTTCACCACGGATGACTCTTATGTTAGTGGGGGCGTTCTTTTTTTGGATTCTGAGAAGAGGAGAGTTGGTTAATAGGATTTTGGTTCCCATTTACAAACCCATGTTCTTTTCTCAGGTTTATTTAGAGACCAAGAAAATTTTATTTTCTTGAGTATCACTCACTTGGGAAAGTTGACAAATGACAACATTTGAATGGGACAAAAATACCCTTTTTAATAATGGATATTTAAAGCTAAAATAGTCATTGTCTTGTTTACCTGAGAAATAAAAGAATATGAGTAAATATATTTATCTGCCTATTTACCGGGAAACACTTACCTACTTGAATTAGTAATTTATCAAAAAGCTAATGGAGCACAGAAGTTAAGGCAGACATACTACCACGTGTTCCGTCTTTGGTCCCAAGAAACCTTCTTTTTTAAGTAATTTGAGTTGAGTCTCCTCAGAATTCCCAATGCAATTGTATCGTACAGTTCGGGTCAATGTCAAGGGGAAAAGATTTCCAATTCACGTATTGTGGGTGAAAAATCAAAACCATCATTAGTTTGGTCCCATTAGTAATATGACATTAAGGGTGCATGCGGTTGCCAAGACTGGGATGCATGAGAAATAGGGAATATTCTCCATAGATTTCATTCATCCTGCATCTGAATTGTGTGATGGAACAAGAAAGACGAACTAACAGTTGTACAGTGAAAACATCTTACGATATTTATATGTTACCATTCATGAAAAGATGTTTCTGATGTGCAGCTGTAGTGTCCTGTGGTAAGTGTGGGTAAGACCGTTAAGAGATTTGATTGGACAAAGAGTAGGATGCAAGTTCAAGTATGTGGGGTCGCACTGAAATGGTACAAGTATGCAACCCAACTAGGAAAAGAAACACATGGGAAAATATTATTGAGCTGAAAGTTCTGGGTCTCTCCTCTTCATCTCACCGCCTCCATACCCTGTCAACGGTTGAATCTCTGACCAACAGTTCATGCCATCTCCGGCCAAGGTAAGACCAGATCCAAAACATTTATGCTTCCTCTTTTTTTTTATTGCTATTTTCGTTCATTATCAACCATCGGTGAGAGACCACTGCTCGCGGTCTGGAATTCATGCAATCTGCCATCTTTATGCAAATCTACATAATGAATGTGTAGATCTAACGATTTTCATGGTGTATTCCTGTAAGGTAGCGCAAAAAACAGAATTACAGCCTCCAAGCGTCTGGCCGGTCATCGCATTTCTCTTCCTTTTTGTTGTGTTCTCAATCCATCATATTGATGTAGGTGTATAGGTGATAATTGCTGACTTGCTTGGAACGAGCCTGTGCCATGAGCAAACTGCAACTGAATCCACCCGCTTGAATCATTTTAAGCGTTGCATGTTTGTCGAGGGACAAAAGAGAAGCCTTCTTAATCGTAGAGAGCAGATCCAAAATCCTACTGCATGAATCCCACAATTGATTCTCCAGCTTAAGAGGCTCTGATGGATGGACCATTGCAGAAGGGTCAACAGAAAGTTATCTCAAGATTGACCATTCATTTTGAGTAGAAAGTTACAGGAAAGGGCTTGTGGCACAGAAACCTTGACACAATAAAACAACTTGTTTTATTTGATGAGAATGATGGTGCAAAGAAACAAAGATCCGTTTAGTTTGCAGTTGAAATCAGAATCAGAATCAGAATGATCTATTCCCCCACCTGTTTGGTTCAGACAGGAATTGAAATCAGAATCGACTAGAATGGATTCTCATTTCCAATGGGAGGGAGAGGGAAGGACCATTCCCATTCCCACAAATGGGGGAATGTTATTCTTCCAGGAATGGAAGTCAGATTGTGATTCCATTGGAATCAAAATGCACCATTCCAATTCCGACCCCTATTCCCATGAACCAAACACACCCTACGTTAAATTAATTTCATTTAAGCAACTCCACACTGAACAAACTGAATGGATTCAGCATGCTGTGGTTACAGAAGAAATCAGGGATTGAACAGCTTTAAATGAGTTTGTATCGTCACCAATGCCACAAGGATTTCAGTTATATATATCATCTTGTAGAGATCATATGTACAAGCACAAGAACGTTTTGAGTGTGGGGTTGATTTGGAAGGGCCACACGAGATGCAGCTGCATAAGCACTTCCTCTACGGCTCTACCATCACATCTTCCATCTGGTTCAAACAAACAACCAACATAATAATAACAACAATAATAATAATAACCCACCCCAAGTTTCTAATAAAAATAATAGCAACAATAACAATAATAACAACCCACCCCAAGTTTCTAAAATTACCCTGCACTTAATTAAAGTCTAATAGTTACAGATATCGTACATTTGTCAATTAGCATGTGGTAATGATATGTTTAGGCTTTCATAATAACAGTTTTAACCTTTGCCTATATGAGTGTTGCCCTCAAAACCCTTTCAATAACCAAATTGCCCTTTTTGCTACATTGTTTTTGACACTTCAGAATAATGGTTACATCCAACGTTCAGAATACCAAACCGAGCATAGAACCAGAGAAGGGAGAGGTTCATGGGTTAGAGGTTCAACCAGGGTTGAACCGGAGGTCAAACTGTGATGACATGACATATATGTATATATACTACGGGTTATATAAATACTATATATAATATATTTTACAATTTTTAATATAAACTTAAATATGGTGGATAGATGGAAAGTTCCTTCAGAATGACCAGGGTTAAGTCTCATAATTTACATTTTCTTTAACATATATGTGTAATAAAGTAATATATACAATAAAGAGTCATTAAGGCTCCATTTGGAAGGAGTATAAATACAAATACATAGAGCGCAAAACTTTGTATTTTGTATTATTTTGTATGTATTTGTACTTCAAACTGAGCCTAAACAACACAAGTAATGGGGTGGACTAGTGGTAATTAAGCAATATACAAAAATAGGTCATGGGTTCAAGTCTTCTTAACCTCATTTTAAAATTTTGAGTATTTAATGGCCCAAGCGGTTTCATGAAACCGGAACCAGCTCACTGATTTTTCGATTAAATCGACTGGTCAGCTGGTTTTCACCAGGTTTTTAGTAAATGCGGTTATTGGGGTGAGTCCTGTGACCAAACCAATCAGGGCCCCAGGTCATGGTTCAACCAGTCCAACCGGCCAATCCAGTCCAGTTTTCTAAACACTGGTTACATCCTTAGCCTACTCGTATGTAGGACATTTAGATCATATAGAGTGACTAAACACAAGCTGAAACTCTTTTGGCTTTTGATCATATTTTAAACATGAAAGAGTGGGGGTAGAATTAGAAATCTACAAATTGGGACATAGTTGGTATTCGAGAATTAGGATAAAACATATATGTGAAATATTAGGCCTACTTGTGACGTTGTGCAGCTGTCATCAAGAGTCACTTGTGGAGTTTTGACCGGAGGGGTAATTGTAAGACAAGTGGGTATATGTAAGACATTTGTAATTTTTTTTTTTTATCAATAACACAATTCATTAATTATCACTATAAAAATTACAAAGAGGAAGACAAACTTTCTTATCTTCCAACTTCAACTTGAGACCCAAGAAAGGAAACAAGAGAGAAAGAGAAAACAGAAAAAAGAAAATTACCCAAATCAGAAATTAATGATAAAAGATAAGAGGGTTGTGACAAAAAGGACCAAGAATCCCCAGTAATGAAGATGCTATCTAGAATATCTAAATCAAGCAGTGACCAAGAACAAATTAGGATCCTGTATAGGTTTATGTCATTACCTCAAATCAATTGCTGGAGCTACCCATGTCAAAGTCCATTGTATAATCATATTCAATAGTAGGAATTACAGAGGCCACAAATTTCAAGAACAAGAACAAGTACCTATAAAAGTAGAAATAGAAATTCAAAAAACAGAAAGAAAATTCAAAGTCATGCAACAAATAAAAAAAATTACATCTAAATCACATGCATCACAACATGAAGAACTAAATTCTGTGGGCAAAAACAGTTTCTGAATTTTGGAAGTAGGTGGCAGAGAAAGAAAATTACTTGTCAACTTGTGGTTCAACTCCTCGTGACATTAGAACATCAATGATCTTTTTCATCACAGCACCATGCCTACATGGATGTACAGATGCATGCTTCCCTGGCAAATGAGGATGGTCCTCAATGGTCACCTGCAGTGAAAATTCTTTTAATAAAAAATATTACACTGATACATAAATTTTGGGCCACATTCAGTTAGAATAACCTCAGTCCCAGAAATGAAGAATTAAAAAGATATCATGTTTGTCCAGAAATGGTGCAATAAAATGCAAGTTATAACTCCTTTTTCACTAGTAATTCCAATATTCATATAAGCGCAAACAGATATACAACTAAAACTAATTTCACATCAACGAGTAATTGAGAGTACGATGATACGACATATCAGTGATGCACCAAGTTCAATGAAGCCAGATATGTTACCAAAAATAAATAAAATCAGATATAGGGAAGTACGGCCCAATCACTAATTCCTCTATTTCTTTTTCTTTTTTACTTTTTCTTGATTGTTAACAAGATGAAAAGAACTTTGTTGATAATAAAAATATGATAGAGAATACAATCACCTATGTGTTAGCTTGTCACATAGGCATTTCCCCTGAAGTGTTGTTTGATTAAATCATTTATCAAATAAACCTGTTTCTATTTGTGTGAAAGCCATCTGTTGGAAAAAGCCTCTTTTTAATGTTTCTCCCAACGCCAATACATTTTTTCAATATTCAGCTTATGTGATGCCTAATGACGTTTAATAACACCAAGCTGCCAAGAAACATCAAAAAGTGTTTTTCAACCATTTTTCTTGTTTTCCAAAATAAATATTGTACAAAACACATACTAAATAAGGCAAGTAGGGGTGAGAAAATGGGTAGGTCTTCCTGGAACCAAATGGAACCGACCTCAAACCCAATTTGTTATAGGGTCTGGTTCCAAATTATTGGAACTGATCCCCACCCAGGCTGGCTCCAGGGTCCAAGGGTTTTACCCTACCAGTGGCAATTTCACAATTTGACTTTAGTAGTACTGTATGGATAAGATCATAGGACTAATTGCCCTAAAGGATCAAATTAGTTCAAAAAGTCATATTAGAGGTTTTTTTTTCAAAGAGTCTTACTACAGTTTTGAAAAGTTGAAATTGAAATAACATCACTTTCTTTTGGCCTGACAAAACTTGTCTGTATGCTTGGGTGTTATTAGATAGGTTATTTAGCTACCAATCCAATGAGACCAATATCTTGTAACTCAAACATATTTTAAGAGAGTTACGGCCATTTTACCGTTTCTTACCAGTTTTTGAGTTTAAATAGGAGTCTGTAAAAGATCCAAAGCATTGAATTTCAATAAATGAAATAATGGAACCAAAACCAATGTTTTAAAATGCAGGGGTGTGATGCAAGGCATTCCAATACCTAGAGGTGTGAGGTGCAGTTCAGAACGTAAGAGGTGTAAGATTCCTGGAAACAAGGAGGCGCATAAAGCCTCCTTGAGAGGAAGGGGATGAGGAAGAAGAGGAAGGAGCATCTCATTTTTCTTTTCATTCTTTTCACTTTTTTTCTTCTCTTTCTTCTTTTCTTTTTTCTTTCTTTTTTTCTTTTTTTTTTTCCTGTCTTTTTGCATGAGGTGTGTGTGAGGCACATGAGGCATACGCCTCTAGCATGCCTCATGAAAAAGGCATATGAGGCATACACCTCAGGTATCAATGCCTCTAGCATACGCCTCAGGGCATTTTGGGGGTGCCTCACCAGGACGCCCACCTCCAGGCATACGCCTCCCATGCCTTTTAAAATACTGATCAAAACTTTGTTTTCAAGCTACCTACAGGTAACGTGTGATCTTTCTCCGTCTTTGCTATCTATATCTCTCTAAAGGTATGACCTTTCTTCACCTTTGCTTCTCCATTTTATTCTGAATTAAGACAAAAAACCCTACCATTTCCCATTCCCTCCTATATTAGATCTGAAGTATTTCTCACACCCTACTAGTTAACCATTGCTAACTAATAGAACTTTCTCCTTCCTGCTATCCATCAGTTTCCTAGGGAATACCCATCAACACTACTCTTTGAAGTCATTGAGACCATTCTTGACTGTATATCTTCCTTCGATGTAGATGAGTTTGCCATGGGTATCTTCCCTAATCATGTCATCGATGAGTTAGTCTCTGAACGCATCCTTAGTGCATAGCCAACAGGTGACTCTTTGGGTAGGGATACAAATAAACAAATGAATAACTCGTAAGAGACTTGAGATGGATATATTCCGATTATTGAATTTGGGTCATAAATCAGATTGGATTTAAATTAGGATAAATGGATACAGACAGTTTACAACTGTAATACAACCCTACCTACAGTGTTCTAGTCATCCCCATGCACAGCGAACAGGTGACTCTTAGTAACTCAACAGTGTTCTAGTCATTTCCCAAGAAAAATTTATATTCCTCACCTCCCATAAGGGTCATTATCCTATGATGGTCCCTGCTATCTGGGGTGTTGGGAGGCAGAGACTGGATTGAACCTAAGCTTTAGCAAATTTTGCACAAACTGGCATTCCTCTCCTCCCACTTCTAGGAAAGCTTCTTGCTTTCTCTTTCCTATTATGAGTTCATATGCTTAACTATTTTACCATTTTGGATGTCCAATAAAGCAAAATATAATCAAAACATAAGACATACAAGACAGAGAAACTAAAGGGAGTGCCTTTCAATAAACACAGGGGTTGTGGATTATATGGATTACACATAGAAGCCCAAATTTTAACAAGTTCAGAAACAAACTTTCCATGAAAAGGAACCATCAATCAGAATGCTAAAGGGACTCATGCAATAAGTCAAACCATTAGGCAGAAATAGCTTACTGTTTTGTGGGCATGGTCTTGACTAACATCTTCAAGTACAAGCTCTGGTTGTAAGAGCATCCTTGACTGAAAAAAAAAAATAACAAAAAAAAGTATTCTTATAAATGAATGCCAATTCTAGCAATCACATATGGAAATCGAAAAACAAAATTACAAACAAAACATAAGATCAGTATTATAGAGAAATTAAGTACAGGAAGCCAATGTTTCCCTCCTGGTCAAGGTATTTAAAACCCCGAAAAATCGACCTTCAGAAACTTAAATAGTTCCTTATTTTAATATCATATGAAATAGGACTTGCATAGGCTCTTGCTCTGTCCAAATAGGAATATGCTCAAGTTTTTGGAGGAAAATGCAATCATTGACTTCCCTACAAAATTACCTTGGCAAGAGAACTCATTAATTTCTTCTTATCTGTACACAAATAATAACTTTCCATAACATGTAATGCTTATTAAGTGAATTCACAGAAGTGAACCAGAAAACCAAATTTTGACTGCAATAGGCCACCAACCTAGCACAACTCTTCTGCGTAAGTAACCCATACTACAGAATTTGCATGCCATACCATGTCTATAGCAAAGTAATAAATCAAATGTCATTGTCATCTAACACTACTAAAGTCATTACCAATGTTGGTCCCAGCTATTATCAATGGTCATGGGAAGGGTGGGCTGAAATTAGGGGTGATCATTTAATCTACACAAAACTAATTTACAAACCCTAAACCTAGGAACTTGGGAGGCCGCCATTGTGAAAGCTTTGGAATTGAGAGCTTTTAATGCTATTTGGGTTTAAGAGAATAGACATCCCTGCCGCAAATCTTATATTTCCTAGATTTGACATTTCCCTTTTATATTTTGTGCAAGTTGTTGAAGATTAGTTAGCTTTGTGTTGTTTAAAGAGTAGTTGTATTATGTTAGTTGTTAGATAGGAAGTGGGGACCACAGCAGTTATGTGAGTCCAAATTTTATTAGTCTTTTGAGTCCTTTACATGTTGTTTTATGTTTTGCTGCCCTATAAGGGCATAGTAGTCTTTGTACTCTTATATTTTTAATATAAATAATAAGTGAAGGGGGCGGCCAGATTAATGCTCTCTTTCTTCTCAAGATCTCTTCTTCTCTTCTTCTTCTTCTCTCTTCCTTCTCTCTTCAAGAAAACACTCTTTTTCTTTCATATTTTTTATTTCAGCAGATTTCTACTTGGTATCAGAGCTTCGGCTAGGGTTCTTGAAGCATTCTCATTAAGCCCTAAATCGGCCGACTGCATGAAGTAACAAAGGGCTGATCGATCTGCTATAAATTGCCCAATTCTTGGATTTTTTTGGTGAGATCTAGTCATCGGGAAGGTGATCTACGTTTTGGCATCAAAATCAGGAAGAACTGGAGTACGGGGAACAGTCCTAGAAAAATTGGACTCTTTGTTTTTTATCTGATCTTGGGTGCACAGGTATCGTTGGATTTCTTTTATTTTTCTATAGGGGGCGGTTAGTTTTTTGGACCTTTCTGGGCCTTTGGAGTGGGCGATTCACTCTTTCTCTGTTGGGAGATGTGGGAGGAGAGAGAATTCTCTCTTATTAGGGTTTTCTTTTCCCATAAGGGTTTGTTCCTGTGTGTGTGGTTTTAAATTGTTCTTGGAGGCTCTCAACCTTTTTCTTTCGGACTGTTGAACTGTTTGAAGCAAGATGGAGAGTTGGAGTATCGAGCTGAAATCAACTGGTACCATGGGACTGGGCGTTGGAGGTGGTAGTGATATTTTTGGGTCTGGAATCATTACTACAATAAAACTTGATAGTACAAATTATTTAGAATGGGCACAATCAGCCAAGATGGCCATTGGTGCCCGTGGGAAATTAGGGTACATCACTGGGGAGGAGAGGAAACCAAATATAGATTCCTCTCGATGGGTACAGGAGAATAACATGGTGATGTCTTGGCTGTGTAATTCTATGCTACCTCACATTGGCAAAAGTTTTCTAAGGGCTAATACTGCAAAGGAGATTTGGGATGGAGTGACTGAAACCTATTCTCAGAAACATAAGCCAGAGCCTATCAGCTAAGGAATTAGGTGATTAGTATAAAACAGGGAGACAAACCCCTTGCCATGTATTTCTCCATGCTGAAAACCCTTTGGCATGAGGATGAGAAAAAGGGAATATTCCAAAAATATTCCCTTTTCTCATATTTGTTTTGAGGGAAAGAGGGGGATGGGATGAGAAAAGATGGGATGCCAGATCCCAAAATTGTGGATTTGGGGTCGCACCAAAACAGTGTGACCCCGGTGGGAAAACTCAAGAAAACCCATCTCCTTCACTTTTTTCACAAAATGTGGATGGGTAAGCCACATATTTTCAAATCTAAAAGGTTTGGGTCCTATAGGAAAAAACTCAGTACCTATCTGGATAGGACAGTGATCGGAGGTGACCCTAGGTAACGCTCTAGCAACCAAGTTTTCCAAACTATTCTCCCAGGCAAGGTTAAATAAGAACCTGCCAACACAAAGGAGTTTCCTGAAGGTCAAACCAAGTGTAACTGGCTTGCAGCAGAGGTATTTCCTTCAGTTCACATTCTTTAATAAAACCATTAAATTTCCTCATGCTTGTTGTAATTACCTGTT
>NW_010729095.1:1859817-1884184 GCF_000365185.1 Nelumbo nucifera | reverse complement strand
AGTAGGTCTTTGATCACCCTTCTCTTTCTTGCACTCCCTAACCCTCTTACATTCCAGCTAATAATTTTCATCAAGACAAAATAGCAAAAAACCCATGAAAAGGCCATAATCTCCTCATTTTAGGCCCTTCCTCCTATCCCCTCTACCAAACTTGGGAAATATTCTCTGTTGTAGTTTGTGTATTTGCTGTTTGGAAAGGCTACTCCTTAGGCCTCTAAGGGGATCTTCTTGTATTTATTCATTATTTTAATGAAATTGATGTTATTTATCAAAAAAAATTGATCTTCCTCCAGACAAGGAGACAGACGGATGTAGACGGGTGTTCACTGTAAAGTACAGGGCCGACGACAGGATAGAGAAATACAAGGCAAGGTTGGTTGCAAAAGGGTATACTCAGACCTATGGCATTGATTATATGGAAACATTTGCTCCAGTGGCTAAGATGAGTTTAGTTCGTATTCTTTTGTCTCTAGCAGTCACCTACTCATGGCCCTTGTTTCAGCTTGATGTTAAAAATGTATCCTTCAATGGTGATTTATAGGAGGAGGTATATATGGACATTCCAGTAGGTTTTTATAAAAATGTTGGTAAAGGAAAGGTGTGCAAACTCAGAAAATCATTGTATGGCCGGAAACAGTCACCTAGGGCTTGGTTTGACAGGTTCAGAGGGGTGCTCATCCGTTTTGGGCACACACAAACCCAGTCTGATTACACCCTCTTTATGAAGAGGAGAGATGCTCTTGTCTCAATTCTAATTGTATATGTGGATGATTTGGAGGAGATTGATGCTCTCAAAAAATTATTGCAGCAAGAATTTGAGATCAAAGATCTTGGTGAGTTCAAATACTTCCTAGGGATTGAGGTTGCAAGATCCAAGCATGGGATCTTCATTTCTCAAAGAAAGTATGTACTTGACCTACTGCGAGAGACTGGGAAGTTGAAAACCAAACCAACCGACACCCCTATTGATCCAAATCATATAATTAATGCTATGGATGGTGAGTTGGTAAAAGATGTGGGGAGATATCAAAGAATGGTGGGCTAACTATTATATTTGTATATGACACGACCAGATATTTCCTATCTCGTCGATGTTGTGAGTTAGTACATGCATGCACCTCGGGTTCAGCACTGRGAAGCTATTGAGAGAATACTTGCATACCTGAAGAAGCATCCCAGTAGAGGCATTCTTTTCTCAAACCATGAAAATCTGAAGTTGGAACCCTATATAGGTGCAAACTGGGCAGAGTGTTTAGATAACAGGAGATCTACATCAAGAGTATGTACCTTTGCAGGTGGAAACTTGATCTCATGGAAGAGTAAGAAGCAAGCAGTTGTAGTTAGGTCAAGTGCAGAGGCTGAGTATCGATCCATGGCTCATGGTGTCTTAGAACTACTTTGGGTTAGATCCCTATTGAGTGAGATAGGGATGAAAGCAAAGGACCCTATGATGTTGTACTGTGACAATCAGGCAACAATCAATATTACCCACAATCCAATTCAGCATGGCAGGACAAAACACATTGAAGTTGATATGCACTTCATAAAAGAGAGGGTAACAACTGGAGAAGTTTGCTTGTTTTATGTCTCTTCAGAGTTGCAGTTGGCTGATGTTCTCACTAAAGGGGCTGCAAAGAACAAACTTGAACATGATCTACGCAAGTTGGGAATGTGTGACATTTACTCCCAAGTCCCAATTTGAGGGGGAGTGTTGAAGATTAGTTAGTTTTGTGTTGTTTTAAGAGTAGTTGTGTTATGTTAGTTGTTAGATAGGAAGTGGGGACCACAGCAGTTATGTGAGTCCAAATTTTATTAGTTTTTTGAGTCCTTTACATGCTGTTTTATGTTTTGCCACCCTATAAGGACATAGTAGTGTTTGTACTTGTCTTATATTTTTAATATAAATAATAAGAAGGGGGCCGCCAGATTATTGCTCTCTTTCTTCTCAAGATCTCTTCTTCTCTTCTTCTTCTTCTCTCTTCCTTCTCTCTTCAAGAAAACACACTTTTCTTTCATATTTTTTATTTCAACAGATTTCTACTCAAGTAATGGCAACAGGGGAGTTGAAAGAACATTTTGGTGGTTTGCCTGCCAAAGACTTAGCTGGAAGAGAATCAACCAGTGCAATTAGTTCTCGTGGTTGTGATGGGAATGTGTATTGAATGTTCTATGGAAGTTCTTAATGATGTAACTCTCCATTTTTAGATCACCCAGCTTGATAAACAGATATATGGATCATTTAGATTCAGGTCTGCCAAAATTAGGGCATTGTTACTGAAGACAAGTCTATATTCCTAGCATGCAATATTCCCAAGAACTATGGTTCAGGCAGATGCAAAGAGAAAGCCAATGGAGAAGCTGACATTTCTAGGTTATACAAGATCAATCTTAAGGATCAACTCTTAGTTATTCATAGATGATAAATTGCTGCCACTACATTGCATTTTGAGGTTCAACTATGATATCAGTTACCAGAAAGACGTGATACTAGAAAAACTTGTAACCAATCAACCAGTATCATAAAGGCGGTAACCAACTGCAGTATATCAAAATTCACAAGGGCATTTGATTGGTCACAGCTCTTCCAGTGTCATGTCTTTCCAGCATCATAATTTTTCCTCCATTTTGCCCATGAACATTTTGTATTCTATATTATTTATATATTTAATGATTTAATCTATCAAAAATGTTATTTTTATATTTATATTATAATGCTTAATGCTTTATGCTATATATTTAATATTTTATCGTTAAAGTTATAGGCCCAGAATCCCAGACTGGCCTGGGTCCAGCCCATGATCACCCCTAGGCTGAATACATACCTAACCATTAGCATTTTTTCACACAAAGTGGCTGTTCTCAGACTTGAACCCCTGTTCCCACACTTAACAGACTTAGAGTTTACCATTTCCATATTCTCCAATGGATGCCAAAACTATAATAATAAGCAAAATTAAGGTGGACACCAACCTCATCATATCCAGTAAGCCAAACACGTGGAGTTTGATAATACTTATCATACCTGGAAAAGGATAATAAGAAGAGAAGTCACAATCCATGGCAATGCAATGAAATGAGAACGGGAGGTGTTTTAGTAATGCTAGAAGATCGTAAGAACATCTAATATTTCCATGCATGCAGGCTTTTTAAGAAACAGTATGTAAACTTTGGTGATAAACATGAATTTTCATAAACTCTAGCTCCAGGAGTGCCAATATTATTAACTTGGCTGATCAGTGGACATCACCATCAACATTTCTGTGAGTAGCTAAGTGCAATACACACAATAGCCTCACATCCATTTTCCTTCCAAAATATAATGCCCAGATATAGATACAAACACTGATACAGGAAATGGCCATACAACTCTCAATTTCCTAAAACCCAGACACGGATATTGCAAGTCAGGTCCAGTTGAGATCTACCCTAACCCAACCCAAGTTGTTCAATTACCAACGGCCCCCCATAGGGTTGGGTTGGGATTAGGTTGGCCCAATTTCTTCATGTTTTTTCTTTTAGGAAAAAAATCTTCTCATTTAGACTTAGAATTATCTATTTAGGGTTTTTTTTTTTGTGTGTGTGTGTGTTTGTGTGATGGGGGGGGTTCTGGCTAACCTTGCCCAAGATGCACCGTACCATGTAATATGCTTATATCATACTTTTATATCTAAATGTCATTTCTCAAGACTTACCTCTTGCCAAATTTAATTAAACTTCTAACATGTAAAGATTCTTTTATAGTTCAATCTGTAAAAACATACCAATTTATATATTTTCAATCTTTCAATGCTATAAAGTACAGCTTTAAAGCAGATATACAAGTACCCATGCAGTATCCAGTGTCATATCATGTACAAGTACGACACCAGTATGCTTGGCATGTATAAGTATCGAAGTACTATAGCTTCCAAAACATGAAATAAAAGTACTCAAAACCAATCTCCCCCCCAACCAAGAGAGACCTAAGTAAGCAACCCAATTTTGACTTGGTACTTGGAAGGAGCATGTAGAGCTAAAAATTAGGGTCTTGATCCCTGTACATATGTGTATTTCTTTTCAACCAAGGAGGTTATTCAAGAAACTAGTTATTTTCTGAAAATCAGGTGAAAGTTGTCATTTAATCATTAACTGATTTAATTTGTAGTTTTATAGTTTATAATTCACATGTAATTACACAACATTGATGTAATCAAGTTTATTAGATGAATGTCCTTATTTGCTTTGAATTTGATATAGCATAACCCCATCTGCTCCTCAAAAGATTAAGCATCAAATTTCACATTCAGTAAATGATAACATTGTAAACTAAACGATTCACAAACTTCAAGAAAAATGATAGCTTAGCCATATTCAAATTAACTGCTTAATCAAATATCAAAGGCAGGAGGAGAGAATGAAACCTTATAATCAAAGTTTGATAATGCGGTCATTCATATAAACATTAAGAAGATCAAAAATGAAAATACATATCAAGAAACAGTCATATAGCCCCAATGCCAGCTATGCACCATATCAGCGTTCACTGACTGAGGGAAACCATAAATGAAGTTCATGAAAAATTATAAGAAAGTTATAATCATATAAAAACACTAAACCCTATTGTAGAGAGGGAGCATGCTTATTATCAAAGGAAACAATTACTTACGTGATGCTAACATCATATGTTCGAGTTCGGAGAATATTGTCATCATCAGGTTCATGAGCCACAAGATATGTAGATTGAAGTGTTGCCTGAATTTTTAGAAGTATACCATAAGTATTGAAAGGGATTGTTAATGAAGGAATGTGTGAAATTCATTAAAATAAAAACAAAGAAGAGGATGGCTGAAAATTGCGGTTAGCACACCTAACAGAAAGGGAGAAAAGGAAAAAACTAGATGCTTCACAATAGAGAGAGAGAAAGATAAATCCATTTCAACCATCAATATGAGTCTACAATCAGAAATGGGATAGAAGAATGTGAGCCATTGACTAACCGGGAAAGTTTGATCTCTATTAACATTTACAAGATCCAATAGGGGGTAAAGTAGGCTGGACCAGGGTCAAACATTTGTTGAATTACCTTTCAAAAAATAATAAAAAAAAATGAACAGCCCAGCTCAATGCAATTTGAATTCAAAACCTAACTATTAATTCATGCCTGAACTTGTACCTCCAGCTTCAATTGACTGATTATACAAAAAGGAAAAAAGAAAATTGCAAAACCACCAGCTCTTAGACTAAGTAAACTAATTCTACCATGATCAGAAAAATAAAAACAGAAAAGAAGACTAATCCAGGAATAGACAAGGGTTGGTAATGGTATTTATGTAAAGTCGAATCTTCTTTTATTGGTATTTTGGTAATGTACAATTGTGAGAAATGGAGGATTAAAGAGAAAATTCCAATCAACAGATATATTATTGGACTCTCAATTAAAGGTTGATTGATCCCACAAGTATAGAGGATCTATCATAATACCGACAGTTTGTCAGCATAAAAAGAACTAATGCTTTGTTTTTTGTTATATCAGTATATCTATCATTACATGCAAAGCCTCAAATCGATGCAAAAGGCAAACAAAGACAAACCACCAAAAGTAAACACTATAAGATGGTTAGGAAGAAAGAAAGCTGTGGAAAGTGGTGTAGAACAAAGGGCATAGACACATTCCCTCCTCAATATCATACAACCTACTTTTCCTAGTGCTAATATTTATAAAGAGAATCAAATTCAACGTAAAGTTACAATTTATGATTTCCTATGCTGGGAAATATCCCTATAACAGCATTCTAAAGAATGCTCTAGTAACGGACAAAACCTTCAAGCCATCAATGAACTTCTTGACCGGTAATATTTTCATGGTCCATCTAGAGTAGAAAGGTAGATTAACCCAGATAGCTAGGAACTCAGGATAAGGATTTATTGAATTGACAATTGTGTAGATGATCCTTTAGTTCAACATATATGAAGTCATTCAATTTTAAGCAAGAATAAAAGTCACATGCTATCAGATTTGCTGTCAGGATTATAGTGAATAAATAAACTATCTAATAGAATTTAAGGCTTCATGTATGAAGTCTTATTTGCTACAAATCCAAGAGTTGCGTAGAAGTTATTAAATCTTTCTCATTTAGTTGAAGGTTCTCGTCAAGAATAGCACCAATGACTAACTTACAGCATCTGTCTCAATAAGGTTATCAGGATCTTCATACTCTTCCATATCTGGAATATCTTCTTCCTCTTTACCACCAAAATATGAGGGGATTGAATGAATAGTTTTGTTCTTGCTGATCTCTAAGATCTCCATGGAAGGTAAATTTTCCTCCTCGTCACACTTGGTTTCTGGAGAAAATAGAAGGTCATTCAAGACTTCAGACATACTTCTACTCCTTTATGTCTAGCTTAACAAAGTAGCATACCCTTTGGTTTCCCATGAGTTGCTAGCCAACCATCATTATCTTCATTATCAAGAAGTACTTCCCCTCCTGCAGCTTCATATTCTTCTTCCACAGATGCTGCCCTTCGTAAACAAGGCACTGCAAAGGAAACCCACTGCTTGTCAGGAAAGATTTTCATCTCCAATGTTTTCAAGGAAACCAAAAGAAACAACTGCTGGATGACAAGAATATTCATATCATGAAGGGAGAATGAGAGAAAGCTATTACCGGCTACAAACTACACTCTTTTCCCATCCACAACGACAGTAACCTACGTGAACTAACAGCAGATAAAACCTTAACAGCATATGAAGTGTACATTCAGAAACACAATGACCAAAACAGACGGGCCCACTGTACCACTACCAATGGTAAGTGACAGATCACCAAACTTCAACTATTTTTTCTTTTCAGGCTCAAAAATAAACATGAACGGACATCTTAAGCTAGAAAGAAAAGTAAGGCAAAAACCAAAAACTAAAACATAATATGTTGCATTGGCCTTTATCATTGCTCAAGGCAATCTTGATGAAATGAAGCCAGGAGAGCCCTTAACAAAATATATAAAGGTTCCAAACACCGAAACTAAAACAAAGGGGTAAAATAGCAGAGAAGATTCAATACCATTTCTAGTGATTAAATACTGCTTATCAGGGGGTAAGTAGGACTTGCGTTTGCTCGGCTCCCCAGATTCCCTGATGCATGATAACTAACCAGTGAGTGGATTAGAAAAATAAATAAATAACAGAACATAACACAAGTAACCCAAACTAGATTAGTTAAGGAAAACACGGTAACTAAATGAATTTCAGATAAAATCCTTGAAAGTTGAAACAACAAAGAAAATAGACAGGACATGGTTATTGATCAGTTAAGCAAACTTAGAGAAAATTTTGATCCCAATCTCAAGTTCTTGCCATTCAATTTTCCAGACCAATAAAGCATCTCAAGTCAACAGTCAAAACCAACAAACAGCAATCAAAACCCAACGATTCTAAGGGGGAGAAAAACGTTGTTCCAATCAAGGAAAAAAATTAAGGAAACTGAACAAGGAACAGACAATCAAAACCCACGAAATCAAATCAAGAGAGATAAGACAGGAAATTTACCAAGACCAGGTAGGGCATTTGGAGACGAGATTATCGCCAGCGAGAATGAATTCGCTGACGCTAAGAACACCTTTCTCCTTGAATGCGGAGACCGTACGAGGCCCTGTAATCCTCTCGACGGTCCCTTTGAAGGCTTCATGAATCTTCTGCGATAGAACCATCGCTCCAAAGAAATAATTTTGAGGGGTTAAACTTCCAGAAAACGCTCAACAAGGAGTTCGAATCGATAGTTTTGAAGAAGAATTTGTAGATTAAAGCGACGACTTAACAGTTAACACGCAAAATTAGTGCCAATCTCGGTGATAGCTTGAAGCTTAAACTCGGAAGTTCCGAAGCGTGAATGCCTTTTCTGTTTTAATAATCTTTTCCCGGTTTTCATTTGTGGGAAACCGGTGGTCACATCAACGTCGCTTTGGCCGAGTGGTTAAGGCGTGTGCCTGCTAAGTACATGGGGTTTCCCCGCGAGAGTTCGAATCTCTCAGGCGACGGTTGCATTTTTGGTTTTTTTTTTTAAGGTTTTGTGGTCTTTAGATCAAAAGAAAACCAGATTTGCCCTTATAGACTTTACTACTCTTAATGTTTTTTATAAAATTAAATTACTTTATTCTTTTCAGTAGTTTTTTTTTTTCAAGTAAAAATGAAAAGTTTTTGGAGAGTATTTTAATGATTTTTCAAAAAAAAAGGAGGTTTTTTCTATATTATATTACAAAGAGAGTTTTTGTAAAAAGTGAAACCAAGGGAAAGATTTATGATTGATAGAAACATGAGGGGAGGAGGTTTCTATATTTTATCCTATTTATTACAATAATTATTATTATTTCAACAAATTCCTTCGGTTGTTGTTATATGACTTGCCATATCTGTTGAGAATGGATCCGTAAGAAGTGGAACAGTAAGGCATACGCATATGCAATTTCCTATCGTACATAAGCAGAGCAGCAGGTACACACAAAGGTACAGTTGGGCACATGGTCTTTGGAATTTGGGATTGGGGGTATATGTCAATAAAGGATACGCATCCTATGAATCATGTTGTATAGATGGATACAATCTGATATGCAATCGGGGATCTGTGCCATGCATCAAGGAAAAGTTAAATAATGGAAATTCATAATTATATTAATAATTTTAGTAATTTAATATTTTAGATTAATTATATTAATAAAAACAATAAATTACTATTAATTACTCAATAGATAATTATTTTTTATATTATTCGTTAGTGTTTTATTTAATTTATCTTATTTTATTAATCATTAAATGTTATAATTAAATTAATCTATAGATTAACTTTTTTAGTCATAATTAAATTAATCAAGTCCAAGCTCAAGGTTTAAAACTGTGAAACAAATCCTCATTTGGGTATCATTATCAATCCCCATCCCTACCAAGGTAATATCCATCCTTAGTCCCATCGGATTGAGAAAGCTGAGTACCCAATGGGATGGGGAACACTACCATCCCTATTCACATTCGACTCCTATTAATTGGTTAACTGTCATAAAAATGTAATTCGGAACCTAATAAATAAAATTAAATTTTAGCAAATTTTTATCTAGCAACTATTAAAAATTAAGAAATTAATAAAAATTAGTAGTTCATAAAATAATAATAATAAGTAAAAAAAATATTAAATATAATAAAATAAACCACTTGCATTCTATATTAAAATTATAAAATTTAATTAAAATATTAAGACTAACAATGACCTAATTATAAATGTTTTAAGACTCCTACTTAGGGATGATCATTTATAACTTAGCCTATACCCAGCTAAACCAACAAATTTTCGAGCTCAAGCAATTATTTTCTTTTGAGCTAGGTCTAGATCAAATCTACACCAACCCCACACGATGTAGACAGTAGGACTATTAATGGTTTGGATTCATATCACAACCAAATGAACTTGCATTTACATTCGATTATGAAATCTATATCTACATTCGCATTTGATTATTATGTTGGGTTTTGGATCATTTTCACATTTAATTTGTAACCATCTTATTGGATTTCAATTGTTGTTGTTGTTGTTTGGAGTTGGAATTGGAACAAACTAACAATTTTATTAATAATTTATTATTTTATTAGTGCTTTATTATTATTTTATTAGTATTTATAATGAATATTTTATTATTAATTATTAATATTAATAGTTTTAATTTTAATTATTAATATTAATATCTTATTATTTATTTATTACTTAGTAGTAATATTATTATAACTAAAATTATTTTTCCTACCCCAAAATATATTGTATTAATATTTTATTTATACCTTATTATTATTATAATATTTTATAATTAAGGGGTTTTGTATCATGAGTTCTTTAGTCCTTAAGGAGAGCCTAAAATACCCAAACGTCTTACATCTCTCTCTCTCTCTCTCTCTCTCTTTGTGTGTGTGTGTAATAATATAAATGCAATCACTCTCTAGATCTCATTAATACTCTCTTAATTGTCTCTCTTTTATAATATAATCTCTCTCTATTAATATAATATCGTGGTAATAGTGTGCAACTTTAAATATTAATGATATACAACTTTGTTAATGACAATAATTATTATTTTATATTTTAAAACAAAAGAAAATAAAAAGATATAAAATAGATAATATAGATAAATGCATATGCTAACTTTTATAAATACAAATATAATTATTATTTTATATTTCAATAAATGGTTATTTTATTTATTTTTTATAATTTTTACTTTTTATTATTAATTCTAACTATCCTATTAATATTAATTATACTAATTTTATATTTCTATTGATTCTAATTATACTATATAAAAGCTTGTTAAATTTTAATATTTGTATTAACTTTTGTATTTTTTTATTAATTATAGTTATTATTTATTAGGTTTCAAATTATATATAAATTATTATTATTATTATTATTATTATTACTATTATTATTATTATTATTATTATTATTATTATTATTATTATTATATGTCGTGTATCACATGTTACGGGTTTTTAGGCAAACCCGTTTAGCTTGTCTTCTTCATATAAGTAATAAAACATATTCTACATTTTAAATTTGCATTAATTTTTTACTTTTATACCATTTTTAATGAGTCTTCTATTTTATATAAGTCTCTTGTGAAGTATGGGCACCATGCACAATGAAGGTCTCAACTCAATTCATCAAAATTAGGATAAAATACAAAAACCTCCACTAAAGTTTCTGACAATCATAAAAAAAACCTCCCCTATAGTTTTACTTTAGCAAAAACCTCCCTTCCATTTTCAAAAAAATCAATGAAAACCTCCCTTCTGTCAATGAATAAGACGGAAAACATTAAACCAATATATTTTTCAAAATACCTATTTTACCCCTATATGAGTTATTGTATACTTATTTTTACTAAAATACCCTTTGCCCTCTATACTGAGCGTGAAACTCTGTTCCTCTAGTTGCTTGAAAATGACAAGGCCGATCGACTTCCTTAATGGTGGTTTTCTGTTTTTTTCAGGCAAAAGAAGGCCGATCGGAGGAACGCCGAAAAGGAAATCAAAGATCAACAACTTCTACATTCAATTCCCTTTTACAGGAAGACAATGGACAACCCATCCAGATTCTCATTACGATCTAAGCACAGCCCATCTGAGGTTGAATAGTGCTCCAAAGGTGAGGTCATACAGTGCCCTAAATCAAAGGCCAGAGCTAGGTCTCAAGAAGAAGCTATCGCCGCACGCGCTCTTAGCAGGAGTAACAAGTGCATTGGACCCACCGGAATTTACAAACTGAGGGGTGCTCTATGCGGTGGAGAACCTGCATTCGTCGCTAGTGAAGCTCCAGTCGAAGTCTTGGAAATTACGGCAATCCGGTATTGAGAGACGAGTAGGAATCTGGCATGGAAGGGGAGAGGAGACCATTTAATAAGTTGGGTCTTTTCCGCACTCTGACATTGAGGTCTTGGTTCTACAAGATCTCGACTTGGGTCTTACTGTATCGATTTTGACAATCTTTGGGCTCTCTTCGAAGGTGTTGATGGTAGGATCAATAGATGACGAAAGCCTCCTGATGCAGCACAATCTGGGCACTCCTAACTGGCTAAAACTTGGCTCCTAGTTGTAACAGATGGCACCTGAGATGAAGAGGAACGTGAAGGTTTCCCGGGGAGCTCTCCCGGCGGGAACACTCCGATGGCTAAGTTAGAACTCTGACGAAAACTCAAGGAAAACACAGTGAGTTAAGAGTGTTGAAAGTGCTAGCTTCAATACCTTTGCTTCGTGAGGGTCGGGGTCCTCTTATACCGGAGCTCAGTCACATCAGGTGTAACCGCCACTGCCCTAGCCGTTACTGCCAAGGCTGAGGTGGCAAGTGCAGGCTGCTGTTGTAGGGTACGGACTCGTCAGGCATGCCATGCTTTTCAGAGACGGCAGGCACAACGCCGCCTGGCAAGGGATGCGGCCACTGCCATCGGATTCGGTAGGAACGGATGTTAGACGGATCTCCCCTGCAGGTTGCCAAGCTACTTTGCACCGAACCGCCTGGGGTAGGTTTGCCTTGCACCGAGGTGCCGAGGCACGTCGAGGTGCTCGCACTGGAAGTGAGCCTTAAGCAAGTACGAACAGGAATCTCGACGGTGCTGTCCCGAGGTGTTTCTCCCTCGGGACACTTAGCCAAAAGCTGGGGTGCTCCCTTCTTAGGAAGGGAGAGCTCGGAGCCCCTTAGGAGGAGCTCGGTCCCTTTGCACAGGGGGAGCTCGGGGTGCTCCACCCTCAGGCTTGGGACGAGTTGGGCCTTGCTTCTCGGCGAGTTGTCACACCCGCTGAGTCGTTTGGTCAGGCCTCGGCGAGCTTGTTACGCCAAGTTGTGGCCAGGTTGTCACGCTGAGTTGTCACTTATGCCAAGGCATGTCCACGTGTCCCCGTCCTACAAGGTCAGGCCTAATCACCCTACATCAATTGCCCCCCACTCCCCATGCTAGGGGTTCTGACCCAACGCGGGGAATCCGCGGTCTGCCAGGTGGATTTGGCTCGGGGCCTGAGCTTTCTTGTCTGCCAGCTCATCGGTTTAACCGGTTCTCTGCTCGGCTCTACAAGGTGCTGCTCGGGTCGTGTACGGTCTATGCGCGGGCGTCACACGACTTATGGATTCCGTGAACGTCAAAAAATGCGCTAAACCGATTTTGCCTCGAAGGTCGCGTAGCCGGTTTTCATGAGGATCGTCAGATCGTTTCGATCTCAACCGTTGACGCCTGTGTATAGTGGCTATAAATAGCAGAGGCCCTGGCCATTTTCCTTCGCCACAAATCCTCAGTCGTAGTCTTGAGCTCGCATCCAAAGCCTCTTGCTCGGGTCAATTCTTCCCAGTCCGGTCCAGCTCTCTTTGGTGAGTCACCCTAGCTCTTCTTCAGTTCCGTTAGTTATGTCTTCCTTTGATAGCTAGCTAGATGAGCCCGAGGTGGGTACCTCGGCTCAGGGTGACCCTACTAGAGTCCAGTTCCCCGAGGCGCGGGAGGCTTCGGGTAACTTGGCGTCCACCTCTCACCGAGGTCGGATGCCGAACAGGTTTGGACCCTCCACCATGACCCTGGAGAGGCTCCGCTACCTTATTCAGCAGTACAACCTGCCCGAAGAGTACACCTACAATTTACCTGCGGGTAACTTCCCATGGGAGCACGGCCTTGACGAGGTCGTAATCTTCCAGGAGCAGCTCATAGCCGGGCTCTGCCTTCCTTTCCACCCACTCATAGTGGAGGTCCTGAACCACTTTAATGTTACGATAGACCATCTTCACCCGAACTCGGTCCGTAACGTGGTCGAGACCATCTCCCTCTGCTACGAGTATGTCCTCCCCCTTGACTTGGACATATTCTGTTCCATCCTCACAATCAAGAAGAACGCTTCATGTGTTCTCCCCGAGCATAGGAGGGCCTATTACTTGTCCCCTCGCTCAGGCTTCAAGTTAATGCATAAGCTTTCGAGCAAGATCCCGGCTTGGAAGCAGGACTACTTCGTAGTCCGGAACCCTACGGGGTGGCCCTTCCCTACTCATTGGAGGGCGGCTATCCAAGACCCCGACATCATCCTTGACAAGAAGACAAGGGAGGCATTCCAGTCGTGGGCTGAGGTCGGGTGTAGTTACAAGGATTACATCACCGAGAGCATACTCATCCAGGCTGGGTTGAGCCCGAGTAGTTAGTTAGTACCTTAGTTGTTTGGCATGCTCCTTTCTTTTACTCGAGTACTAATGCCGAGCTCTGTTGCAGGTCCCATGGAGGCAGATAAGCTTAAGGGAGATAGGCTCTTCAAGCACATGAAGGGGAGGAAGAGGCGGACTGCTAAGAGAGCTCGTGTCGAGTTGTCGCCAGCCCCCACTCCCGAGCCCAAGCTTCCACCAGCTCCATCTTTCGAGCCCGAGCTCCCTGGCGCTCCTCCGATCATTGACTTGGAGGAGTCCATACCAACTCAGGAGCCTGAGACCTCGGCCGAGCCCGCTACGAGGGCGGCAGCTGACCCCGAGGTTGCCACCGGGGCTGCTGATGTAGCAGCTAAGGTCTCCGTCGAGCCCATTCGTACAGCCGAGACGGCGGTCTCCAGCTCGGGGAGCCCGGATGGGGGCCGATGTATCTTGGTCCCCCAGTGCGGCCTTCGGAAAAGCAAAGGGGTCGTTTACTCCGAGGAAATCTTGATCTGGGCCGATATGCTCAACCCTGCTCAGTTTGGAGCCCGGGTTGGTACTCACACTATGGTGGTAAGTTCTCCTTTTATTTCTCATGGCTCTCTTATATGTATGTTTCTTCGGTACTAACCAACTTTCTTTGTCAGGCGAACTCCGTCGTGCACGCCCTAGCTCTTCAGTCCGAGAGGAACCTGAAGCGTGCTCTAACCACCGAGGAGTCATCCCGCGCTGCCCATACCGATCTGAGGGCAGCTCGCGAGCAGATCCACCGACTGGAGAGCGGCGCCATGGCCCAGAGGGGCGTTATTACGACGCTGACGGCGAAGAAGGATGAGCTAGAACGCGAGAATGATGTGCTGAGGGGTGAGGTGGAGACCCTCAAAGCAGAGCTGGCACGCGAGAAGGGTGTGTTGAGGGGCAAGCTGGACGCCCTCAGGGCAGAGATGGAAGGCCTTAAGGAGAACAAGAAGGCCCTCTTGCATGAGGTGGAGTTTCTCAAGGCTAACATCGAGGAGAAGACTGGGATTTTTACTCAGGCCATAGAAGAGACGAAGATCAAGCCTGCCGTGGAGTACATCCAGTCTGAAAAATTCGATGTCGTTTTGAGGGAGGCCTACCGCAAGGGGTTCAAGCTCAGCAGGTGGTTGATAAGGCACACGTACCCCGAGCTTGACACGAGCGCCATCACCACCTCGCAAATCACGGATGAGGTAGCAAGTCAAGCCACAGAGGACCCGGATTCAGAGGAGGACGGTGACGAAGAAGCAGACGCCCCTGATCAGCCCGAAGCTCCCGAGGAGGTCTCGCGCGGAGATGAATAGCCCCCGAAGTGATTGTCTTTGTATTCCGAGCCTGCGAGCTTAGTCTTTATTGTTTTTTTTTTGTGTCGAGCTCTTGTACAAAACTTACTTGTTAATGAAATTGACTTTTCTTTTCCAAGTGTTGTTTTATCCGAGCTATCATAGTTGAGTGTGTGGAGTGATTGACATAGTAGGGCATAGTGATGCATATGCCCGAACTGTCATGTGGAGTACACCGAGGTGACTGACATAGTAAGGCATAGTAATGCATATGCCCGAACTGTCTTGTGGCGTACACCGAGGTGATTGACATAGTAAGGCATAGTAAGGCATATGCCCGAACTGTCTTCTGGTTGTTAGTCGATGTGAGCTAAGCATCGCGGAATCTACTGGTATGCTTGCACCCTCGATACATTATGTATTGTGGTGTTGAGCTCCTTGTTCAACTCGGTGTTTTAGTCCCTTGGCCGGGAGGGTAGTGGCTCCAGCCACCCTTAGAATCCATTCGTGTCATAGAGGCGGCTAGGTTATTATGCCAGAGTCTGTTAGTACGGCATTATGGCCCTTAAGCCCTGAGAGTGACTCGTGGTCTGCTCTTGGAGTTCATCCACGTCATAGAAGTGACTGGGTTTTATTGCGCCAAGGTCTCTGTTAGCTCGGGATTTAGGCCCTTAGGCTCTGAGAATGACACGTGGTCCACTCGGTTATTTATAGGTAATACTGCCTTAGGTTGACAATATTCCATGCCTGAGGTACTTGTTTCCCTTCCAAGGTTTCGAGCTCGTATGTTCTTTCCCCAAGTACTCGATTTACTCGGTAGGGTCTTTCCCAGTTCGGACTGAGCTTACCAACACCGGGCTCAGGCACCATAACCTTACGGAGAACTAGGTCGCCAACGTGGAGAGTCCGCTTTTTGACCCTGGTGTTATAGTACCGAGCTACCCTCTACTGGTAGGCTGCGGTCCTGATGTACGCGAGGTCCCGTAATTCGTCAAGTAAGTCGAGGTTGGTACGTAGCTCGTCTTCATTTGCCTTGTCATCATACGCTTCTAGTCTCAGCGAGGAGACTTCGATCTCGGTTGGAATGACTGCTTCGGTGTCGTAGGTGAGGTTAAAGGGGGTTTCTCCTGTGGCGGTCTTTTCCGTGGTACGACAGGCCCATAATACACTGGGAAGCTCGTCTTCCCATAGTCCCTTAGCTTGGTCCAGGCGCGCCTTTAGTCCACGGAGAATAGCTCGGTTCGTGACTTCCGTCTGACCGTTTGCCTGAGGGTGCACCACTGAGGTGAAGTTCTGCTGAATTCCCATGTCTTGGCACCACTTTTGGAATTTGATGTCTTCGAACTGCTTACCATTGTCGGAGTCAGTACCCGAGGTAATCCGAAACGACACACTATGTTCTTCCAAAAAAGGTTCTACACATTCCGGGCTGTGATTGTTGTGAGGGGTTCAACCTCGACCCACTTCGTGAAATAGTCAACTACCACCACTAGGAACCTCCTTTGCCCTGTCACTGGTGGGAATGGCCCGAGTAAGTCAATCCCCCATTGTACAAATGGCCACGGGCTAGTGAGGTATTTTAGGTCGGCGGCAGGCCGGTGGTGGATGTTGGCGTGCTTCTGACACTTGTCACATTTTTTGACGACCTTGGTCGCATCTGCCTTCATCGTTGGCCAGTAATACCCCTATCGTAGTGCTTTCTGAGCGAGGGCTCTGCCCCCCAAGTGTCCACCGCACAGGCCCTCATTAGTATCGTGGAGGACGAGCTCGACTTCAGAGGGTCGCAGGCAGCGCAGGTAAGGGAGCGTGTAGGATCTTCGGTACAACCATCCGTCTATCATGACGTATTTGGCTGCCTAACGCTCTACCCTCCTGGCGGCATTACGATCTACGGGGAGGGTCCCATGTAGCAGAAAGCTCGTGAGCGGATCAATCCAACTCGGCTCTGCTTGAACAATGGAAGCGACCTCCTCTGCCCCCTTGAGATTGTTAGGCCGAGGCAAGTTCTCTATATACACAGTCCTCATGGTGTTATCACTAGTGTTGGCTAATCGGGATAGGGCATCGGCCTCAGCGTTCTCTGATCTCGGGATTTGCTGGCTGAAGTGTGACCGAAAGTTGAGCAGAGCCCCTTTTACCTTGGCCAAGTAAGCTACCATGGTTGGCTCGCGAGCTTCGTACTCACCCATAGCCTGATTGACCACGAGCTGGGAATCGCTACAGACGACAATGTGCTTGGCTTTCACTTCCTTTGCCAGATCCAGTCCGGCTAGTAGCACCTCATACTCTGCTTCGTTGTTGGATGCCGCAAACAGAAAGTGTAAGGCGTACTCCAGTTTCACACCACTTGGCTTGTACAGAACGATCCCAGCTCCGCTGCCCTGCCGGTTTGACAAGCCATCTACATGAAGGATCCAGGGTTCCTCGTCCCAGTTCGTGCTTGGCCTAACTAGGAGAGAGGTCGCGCTGGTTGCTACTTCATGGCGCTCGAGCTCAACCAGCCCGGGAACCCCAGGCTCACCCGCACTGGGGGCCTCGTGTTCTGCCGGCTTGGGGACTTCGGAGCTAAAGGTGCATTCTACGACGAAACAGTTTCGAACAGAAACAAATGATAAACTCTGATGAAATCTAATTATTGAAGTAGGCTAGGAGAAAAATAACTAGAGAATTAGCCATGAGTGTTTTAACAGATTAAAGGAATTAAGATCAGTCGAATATGGTCGGATTAGTTACGACCAAGTGAGCAAACTAAGGGAAAATGGCGGTTCCCATTGGAGAAGGGTGTTGCTCCACCATTGTGGCCCACAGGGAATGAGGAATGGTGGCCGCAATTGCGGCCCACCGTCATACTCTTCTGGATCTCATTGCCAAGATCTGGAAGCTTGTCAGGCAGTCCAAGTGCTTGCAAGACAAGATGCCAGCGAAGGAAAGTGCGACTTGGCTTGCCATCATTAACCAAGAAGAGGCATTGTACAGGAAGCTTCACCCTGAGAGCTGCCCTCTTGTGTCATCAACAGCGGGGAGTGGATCTTTCGCCATTAGCGACAGCAATGAGTATGATGTTGAAGGGGTTGAGAATGATCCAAATGTTGTACAGGAGTGCAAGCCTCATGATGTGAATCTGTTCAATTTGGGGATGGGGTCAGCCAAAGACGGACTTATGGTTCCCCTACTGCTGTGCATCGTGAGGAAGAAGATGAACAGCATTGGATTATGGAGTTGTTGAGATATGGTTATTTTAGTAAAAACAGATGCACATTAATTGTAAAAGGATAAAATAGGTGTTTTGAAAAATATGATCATCTCTTTAATGTTTTTTGTCTTATTCATTGACAGAAGGGAGGTTTTTATCGATTTTTTTTTTTTTGAAAATAGAAGGGAGGTTTTTGCTAAAGTGAAACTATAGGGGAGGTTTTTATGTTTGTTAGAAACTTCAGGCGAGGTTTTTATATTTTACCCTAAAAATTATTAATTTTAACAATATTATTAATTAATTAGTTAAAATATATTAATACAAAGTTATCTAATAAAATAAAAAAGAATAAACCAAAAAATACAACATTAGAACACAGGTTCTATTTGCAACATATCAAACCCATATTTATATCATAATATTATTAAAACTATCAATTAAAATTTTTTATATTTAAATTTCTTATTTTTATTAGTGTTTTAAATTTGGTTTAATTTTTACTAACTTTTGTTAATATTTATTAGTTTTAAGTGAAAGTTTAGTGGCTTTTTAAAATAATATTTTTTATTTTTGTTGTTTTACGTTTGATTGTTTAATATCAACCTATTTGTATTATTTGATTTATTAATATTTTACCTTATTATGTTGTGTTACTACTCCCTCTCTCTCTCTCTCTCTCTCTCTCTCTTTTCAACATCGTGCAACTATATTAGTGTAATCAAAATAGGCAATTATTACTTTCTTATGTTTTTAAAACAAAAGTAAATAAATACAAAAAATGGAAAAAAATAGATAAATAGCTTCTCTCATAGGAGAGACATGCTCACATGGACCGTCCAATATATATATAAGCATATTAATATCTAGTTTGACAAAAATGTAAGCTGACCAATTTTGGGTTGTTTTTGAACTTTAACAAAAATCGAAAAGTATCATTATAAAAATTAAAATAAACAATTTAAGAATTAATTTTTCCAAAAAAAAATTATAAAACTAAAAGTTATAAAAATAATTTATTTTATCTATCTTAAATGATTTATATGTTCTATTTTACATATAAATTATATGTTAAAAATAAACAAGCATATTTATTATTTAAAAAAGTAGAGTTATTATTTATATAAATATACTAAACAAACAAATTTCCCAAAAAATTATAAAATTAATTTACTTTATCGACCTTAAATGATTTATATGTTTTAATTTATAATTATATATAAAATAAAAAACACCTAAATGTTAAAAATGAGATCATATTTATTATTTGAAAAAATAAGTGATAATTATTATATGATATACATATACATTTTTAAAGTCCTAATATTGTTGATTGCAATGTTTCTCTTCATATAACTTATTAAAATATGCATTTCTCACATGTTTATACTTTACACCATGGTTTTTAAAACCGACCCAAAGACCAAACCAGTCAGGGGTCCAATTACTAGGTCGAACAGTCCAACCGTTCAAATCAAACGCTCAGCCCGTTCTAATAAAAAAATTAAAAAAAATAAGAAAAATAAAAAACAATCAAAACGGTTCAAATGGTTAACTGCTCGGTTCAGTGGTTCGCTGACCAAAATCAACAGTTTTTGAGGAAAACAGAACCAGTCACCTGACCAGTTCCCGTTTTTTCCAGTCCAACTGTCTAGTCCAGTCCGATTTTGAAAACCATGCTTTACACCCTATTCATACCAATTTTAGACTTCACGGCATATATTTCCAACTATATCCGATATTTAAACTACATCCATATTCATACATTTCCAACCATATCCGACATTTAAAATAATCAATATGATATATGTTGCTTAATCTGGCTTTCCACAGGACTGGTCCTATTCAGAACCAGAATTGCGTCTAAATTACAGACCTCATAATAATTACTACTTTCAAATGACTAAAATTGCACGTAGACGGTAGAACCTTTCAAAACACGCAATTAGATGTTTATTGCCCTAGCTGCTTTTTGATATTGCCAGAAGGATTCCATTTAGTAGATCATACCATATGTTTAACTAAAAAGGGAATATTCTGTCAATATCAACAGAACAGCTAGCAACAAACTTCGAACACGTAAAAGACTGACGCAGGGCAGGAACTACCGAGGCATCAAACGGAGAATTTCTTTCCAACAAAAATGAAGGAAAATGCTCGCGAAATGTAAAACTTGTACCTCTTCTTTTCTTTCCCTTCTTTACAATTACACACGCATATACATTGCTAAAGGAGGCTAGGCCTAGGCTACTACTCTCAGAGAGATTAACTTATAACCAAGACCTTATCAGCAACGGCAAGGGACCAAATCATGCTGTATCCTTCCTTTCAAGCATGTCATTATGTCAAAGATGCCAGACAACCCCAGGGTTGTGAATGCAGGCAAAAGCCTTCTTCAAAACACCAAACACAAATGATACAAGGAAAACCATCACGACCTTCTTCGATGCCAACATCCTCAGATTCACCCTCAGCCCATGTATTTTCATGAACCTCAGTACAGCTGAACCCACCATAACAAGCCAAGCGGCAACACAAGACAAAACCATCCTCAGAGCATCCTTGCCTCCACCAACCTTAACCGGTTCATCATTGGACACCTCCACATAAGACAAAGATGGAACTTCTTCATGGCTGCTCTCTTCATGGTTTAGCTCAAGACTTTCATTCAGCCAATCTGACAATCGGACCAGCAGCCTTGCTAACCATGCAACCTCTCCATCAGATATGGGCCGCTTCATCCAGTCCCCTTTGTATTTAACTGCGGGCAATGGCTGGTTCCCAATCCTCCTAGGCTTGAATATTTCATCCCTCTGGTGCTGCCCCTGCCTAATATCTGGTGTAAATGACCTGGAATCCCCAACAGACCCACCAAATAGACAACACATCTGAGCTTTCAGAGAACCCACGGTCTGAAGGTTGTTTGCCACATTATCACCACAAGTACCTTGGATCTCAGACTCCGCTCGTAATATCAACAACTGCACAGAAATTGGCATGCAAAGAAAGAACATTGAGATTCTAGCATGTCAACAATTTGTAAATCATATATTGTGGTTCCTAAACATACAAGTAATTCTTAGCAAAGACATTCTTCTTTTGTTTTCAGGTAAAGATCCCAGATATTCAGAAATACCTGGAGGAGTTGATGACCACCATCTTCACCACCATTAAAGAGACGTAAATCCTTGTTCCAGTTCTCATGTAAAAAGGATCCATCAGCGTCACTCTCACACAAGCCATCTTCCCAGTCCTGACTCCATCACAAAATAATATGTAAATAATAAAAGACTGGATGCTCTAGAAGATTAAACAGATATCGTCTTCAATTTGCATGCAAAGTTGGACCTTATGTATCATCAATGCCGGTCAACAACAGACTCATCATGTATTAAAATTAACATGATATTATTGATGGTAACCATTGGTCCATATTTTTTTCTCTTGTTCAAAATTGCTTTTTTAAATTACAAGTTCTCTTGATAATGTAATAGGGTTATGGTAATTGGTAATGATACTAGATCCAGCTTATTTTTGCAAAACAAACCTTAACCATTCTGTCCCTCTGCTTAGATCACACATCTGAAGGAGCTTACAACATGTTAATACAAATATAGCAGAAGTTGCATTCCACATACAAAAGGATATCTTTGCAACTGAAAATTGGAAAAATGCATTTGCTGCCACTAAATTACCAGAGAGCATGTCTGCTGCAACTGTGGTCGCAACACTCCCTTGCAAGTTGCAACCCCAATCCAACACAAACAGGCCTGGGATGGAAATAAATTCATTACATCACATGAATTGCCTTTTAATTTCCATCACCAACATGCCCGTATTTAATTGGAGGTTTCAAGGTAGTGCACTGTGAGTCTGTGACCACAAGAACAGCAGATGTGAATTCAAATAACCATCTTTAAGTAGTTACCGTTGCCTTGTGTGTGTGTGGTGATTGTGTGTTGGAAGAGAGGGCAAGTAGCATACCTGCAACTGTTCTCTAATGGAAGGAACATATTTATATAAGCCATCAAGTATCAGTGAAGGAGACCCAGATGGTTTAGAATGAAATGCAGCGTCTACTTTCTTTACTAAGTCCAACAGCTCTCTTGATGATGTTAGAATGGTCAGTACCTAAAGAAACAAAGCAAAAAATAACTACACAATAAAGAAATAGAGAAACTAAACAACAATTACCATAGAAACGGGTAGTAAACATTACTTCTTTTAGCCATAACCACTTAACCAGATAAAATAAGTATCAGCATTTAGCGAATTGAGAATTAACAGCTCCTTTCTCCAAGAAAATATGAATTGGAGAGAGGACAGTTGAATGTCCAAACCTCCTCCTCTCACAATCTCATTATAGATCATTAGCAACATTCCAATAAAACATACTAATCACCATTAGAATGGTTATCCACATCATACAAAGAGTGAGTTTTAGTTAAAATGTCAAATACATAACAATGGGAAACATTTAGAAAAACGATAACAAAATATTGTAAATAATATAGAAAACGCTGCAAAATGGTCGAATCCAATTAACATTAGAGTAAACCATGAAAGATACATTTTTACAAACATTGAAACTGTCATGTTCAATATATATTATTACTTTATGAAGCACAGAACATGTGGCAAAAAGAAACTTGTGTTTTTAAATGTTAAAGAATACTAAAACTGACCCCCTGTAAAAATATCAAAATAAAAAAAAAAAAGTTTCATAGTATCAAAACACCCAATACAGATGTCTGTTTGTATCGGGTGAATCGATACCCTGAACCTTGGATATTACATACTATTTTATTATCATTTGAATATAAAAAAAAACTTTAAATATTAATGTGATTTTTATGCTTTACTCTAATCATCTATCTCTTCATTAAACTCTAAGACAATGGGGCAAAGGGCCACAGTGCAAACACATTATGCATAAAGTTAGAAATTTGTGGTAAAAGTTAACCACAAACACATGTTAATCTTGACTCTTAACTACAAACTTTTTTCGGTTGGAGGCTTAAAAAGGAGTTTTACATGTTTGAGTACAGAGTTTTGGATCAGATTAAATTTTCATACACAAGTATTGAAACAAAATACATATCTATGTCAATAAAAGAGTACATTGATCTGAACAAAATGCAACAAATGAACATTATAGTAATGCTTTGTGCCAGCTAGAAATCGAACTAATTTGTAGGATATATTAGGAAGTTTTGATTTTTAAATCATGGCTCTACAGTATATTTTACACAGAAACATGTGGCCATTCATTATGCAGTCACCACATAATATTAACATTCAAAATACTGTCAATACATGGTTCTCAAATTAAAAACCTAAACAAGTTGCACTTACAACATTGTGGCATACAAAAATTATAAATAGTACTCACAAAATGCACAAAGAAGCACCACCTAACACTCATGAATAATTGCACATAATAAGATTCATTAGCCAAGGCCCGAGATAAAAAGAATGATATCAAAAAAATAAGGTCAATTTCTAAGATAATTAGCTCTATTATGTAACCTAAAGGATTTGATTTCTCATTTAGTATTTTAATTAATAAAATACAACAATTTTCTACTAAATGCAGGAGAACATAGAATACACTACATTATATTTTATATATTCCTTTAGTAAATTTTATGAAAAAAAATTATGTATACATAGGCCAATTATCAGGCACATATAACTTTTTATATTGTTTCAATTTTATATTCTGTGTATATATCAGTTACTTTCATATAACTTTTAATGCATACACAATGCTGATTATGTTTACAAATGGATAATCAAAATAATCACCACTCATGAATATATGTATATATATATATGTATGTATGTAGGTATATATGGCACCATACCCATAACATATCTTGTATAATAAATGTCATAAAGTATATTTGAAAAATATTGATAAAGCACAACTACGAGTACAGCAATCAAGAAACTTTTGTGACCTGGGTAACCAGGGTCCAAATCTTGGAAACAGTCTCTCTATGTATAAGGTTGCATACATTTCCCTCCCCAGATCCCACATTGACAGGAGCCACATGCACTGGGCTGCCAGTATAAGTATGGCAATCAAGAAAACCCTACAAACAAGGGACAGACTTCTTACAAATTCATAGGCAAGAATATAGACCTGACTTGTCACTTATGTGGCAATGAAGTGTCTATGGAGCAAATCTATAAAAAATGCACAACTA
>NW_010729095.1:1754154-1859622 GCF_000365185.1 Nelumbo nucifera | reverse complement strand
TTATGTGGCAATGAAGTGTCTATGGAGCAAATCTATAAAAAATGCACAACTAATCAGCAGATTTTGATGCTACTTGAACCCAACCATCTGGGCCGATGGGTGTCTTGAAACACAATCAAAGGAATCCCGGATAGGTGGAATGACTTTGCCCTCCTGGATCGGGTTCCAATGAAGAGGATTCATCCTCATCTTCCTCTTGTTTCACTAGGAGGCAGAAAAGTCTCTTGCACTTGTGCCCTGCTGAGTAGAGTTCATCACAATTAAAACATTGTCCCCTCGCCCTGCGTTCCGCCATCTCACCCCTGGACAAGTGCTTAATAGGGGATGCAACGACGCTGCTCCCCACACTGGATGCTGATCTGGAATTGTTGCTCGTATGTGGCTTTTGTTCTTGGCTGGCTGCTGAATATGGAGCCATCCCGAGTGGTTCCGAGGATGCCCATGCTGATGGAGGCCACCCCATACTAAAGGTCCTACGGCTGAATTGTAGCATGCATTCGAAGGCGCGAGCTATATTCATGGTTGTGACCAGGTTGGGGGGTGTTGCATCTCCACATCCACAATCAAGGGTTCTGCTAACCCTGCGGTGAACATGTCTACCTGCTGGTCCGGTCGTACCGAAGCTGCTCTGGCAAGGAGGGTCTGGAATTGGAGCTGGTATTCAGCCATTGTTCCCGTCTGTTTGAGGTTGATCAGTTCACCTAAGGGGTTGCTTGTCAGTGGGGGCCCAAACCAGAGTTGTGCTTCCTCCGTTAGGTGAAAGGCAGCTAGGTTTACCTTGTCTCGGTCGTTTGTCCATTGATTGCGAAAAAACTACTCGCACCGATACAGCCAACCCAAGGGATCTCGGTTGCCGTTGTATGACGAAAATTCCAACCTGCTGTACTTGGGAATGACCACAGCCCCCTAGTTGACGATTTGCTGCTCGCCGAAAGACTCCGACAGATTCGGTCGGCGGCCGCTAGTGGCTGCCTCCCCTTCTGTGCTCCTCTCCTTGCTAGAAAGGAATAACTCCATCAGACGTCGTATCTCCCTGACTTCGTCCTTGATTTCCTGTACTTCCGAGCTAGTCTCCACGAGCCGGTGCTCGAGTTCGTGAACCCTGGACAACAGCTGCTCCAGATCACCCATGACGCCCTGCTCTGATACCAAAATGTTATGGGCCCGCGAATAGGATCTCGTCATGGGTCGGTCCACAGGGAAAACCTCCTGTTTTCCCTTGTTCCTCCCATCTCTTGATGAACCTATCTTGGCCGCCCTAATGGTGATTTGTCCAAGAGATCACCTAACTCTCCTTATTCTCTTTCTTGACTGAAATTTTCGATGCCTTTATTCAATATTCTAAGCTCCTTAAATAGAAGATTACAAGAGATAAGAGTCCTACTTTTAGGAAGACTCCTTGCTAATTAGGAAGACTCCCTACTAATCTATCCTACTGAACTGATAAGATAAGACTCCCTTAATCTATCCTACTGAAATGATAAGATAAGATAATCTAATCTACTAACTTAATAAGATAAGATAGGAATAACAAGATAGTCTAATCTAATTTGCCAAATGGATAAGACTGTTGTTGCCGAATTGGATAGGATGAGAACACCAGATCATTGTTGCTGCTCCCAATATGCATCCACATCATCAAGGAAACCCTAGAAACAAGGGACAGACTTCTTACAAATTCATAGGCAAGAATATGGACCTAACTTGTCACTTCTGTGGCAATGAAGTGTCTATGGAGCAAATCTATAAAAAATGCACAACTATTCAGCAGATTTTGATGCTACTTGAGCCCAACCATTTGGGCCGGTGGGTCCTCGAAGAAATTAAGGATACCTCAATTAACTCAAGGTGGAAAGAATTTCTACTAAGGGAAATAGGGGGGATAGAACTGTCAATAGGTAGATCTAGCTCAGGATAGGGCGTACTAGTCCCAAACCAATTATTAATTGGGACAAAATCATAGACACAAAACCTTCTCAATTACTAATCAGGATAAGGCCTGACTTGATTAGACCCAATTATACTGACATCTATAATTATCTATGTTAATAACAACTTAAAACTTCATTTTTGATAATATAACCTTAATAAAAATGACAGTAAAATAGTAAATTGTTTATATGTTAATAAATCAAGTGTTTTTAATCAAAATTATCTTAAATATTCTTTATCAAATTTACCCTTTTAGTCTATACTCTATAGACATAAAATATAATAAAAATTACAAGAAAACTAGGAAACATTTAACAATTACTAACTCAATAATAAGTTCAAGTCTAAATCAGTTTGGAACAGCAAGAACCAGTCCCAAAACAATTATTAATCAGAACAAAATCACAGAACTAGGACTTATATAATCAATTCAGTTTGGTTGGGTAGAAGCGACCCATTGATAACCTACCTCTATGGTAACGTGATAATTTGAAGTTTTGAACTTGCAAAAAATCATATCAAAACCCACTAACATCTTAGAGGATGTGCAAAGAATCCTCACTAAATACATAAAAGCTAGCCATATCTAGGGCCACAAACGGATCAGATCGGATATAGGAATATCCAAATTTGATTTGTTTATATTCGAATTCGAATCGCGTCTTATCCATCGGATATCTAGCAGATTCGAATTGAATTCAAATTAATATATATATATATATATATATATATTAATCTGGAATGGGTGGTTTCTCCTTGCAGAAAACGGTAGATTAGGAGTCTCACGTGCAAATGTTTCGCGCATGTATCCATTGCATGGTACATGCATGTCTCAACTTCTTTCTCATTTCTTCTATTCGAGATCCTTCTTCCAAGTTCCATGCGAGTCTCCCTCTTCGAGAGAGCTCCTTGGCCTTTCGATTTTCCCTGTTGTTGCGAAGGGAGAACGAAGGATGCCCTCCCGAAGGCTTCACAAGCTGCTTGTCCCTCTTGAGCTATTGAGTTCTTGAATCAACAGGGACAAGTAGCGGCGGTGCGGCGGTTTGGCCTGCTCGACTCATTTTCAGAGAGCCGAATACTGTTCATCTTCTAGTTTGAAACCTTGAGAATTCATGGAAGCCAAGGCCGAAGTCGAAGCGTCTACCATCAGAGCCCTGGGTTCTCTCTTCAAGATCACTGAAGTCTTTTTGTGGTATAGTGCTTTCTGTCTGTCTATGGTCTATTTGTTCTTTTGCTTTTTGTTTATGTAGTTCCAAATTAGGGAAAAAAGCATATTTTTCTAGCTAGATTTTGTGTGGTTTGGAGTTCGGGCAGTAAGTTGTTCCCAGAAGACTTGCTTTGTCCACCTTTCCCTTAAGTTCTAGAGTTTCATGTCTCTACTTTCTCATTCCCGGTTTTGTTGTTAAAATTTCTGCTATTTAACAGGACCGATGATGCTCCCATATACGAAACTGAGGTGTCCGCTTCATTTGTTTGTCAAGGTAATTTGGCAGAAACTGCTGTAGGTTTAACTTAGTTTAGTTTGTTTCTGAATTGATCTGCTGTTCTCTTATGAGTTACGATACTAATTTTGGGTTTCCTTCTGATTTAGTAGCTATAGTGATTGATGCATGCATGCACTTATTTTTAGACCCTTTGAAACCCTTATTCTTACATGCAATTTTTGTCTTGCCAAGCTGCTTGTTGGATATTAAATAGTATAAATAAATTAGATTAAAAATGGTTAAAATATTATATATTATTAATAAAATGAGCTAAAAAAGACTTCAATATTATATTTATCAACAAAATGAATTGAAAATTACTTGTATAAAAYTTGAACCTATCACAATTTAGTGAAAATACAACATTGAGACCAATTTAAGTGATAGATATAATATAATTTTCAAGTATATATGAGCATATATATTTAAATCGAATCGAATTGGATTATATTGGATCAGATAGAGGTAGATCCATATTTGATCCAATTATAAACGAAGGGAATTTGGATCACACTTAATAGGATTGGATTCAAATTTGGATAATTGGATACCATTTGCAGCCCTAATTATATCAATCACCCCTTAGAAATCAGGAAAATTAAGGAAATTAATTTATTCTAAACAGTAATATGTTATATTAATATCAGAAAAGTGGGAACAAACAAATTAAATGTGTAATGGTTTGATAGAAAGCTCCTGCATTCCTACAAGTTAAAATGATCTTCAGGCTTCAATACCTCCTCCCCATTGGAAAGAATGGTGGGGCAGCAATAAGAGTAGTGGCTTGTAATTTTTAGGATACCTTTAGGAATCAAATGCAAGGTATATTGGCTGCACCTGCATGATAATTGACATAGTCAAAGCCTAAGCAGCATGGGAAGCAATCAAGCTAGCCAAAAAGTAGCATATTCACAAGGTATGGCTAGAATGAGATTGTAACATGACAATGGGGTGCCTCCAGGGTAGTTTCATAATTCCATGGAAAACACACCCCATAATGAAAGATACAAGGTAGATTGCTAGAAATGAGGATATTCAGGTGTGTGCAATTCATCAATTCTAGGAAGGAACTCAAATTGAAGATCTAATGGCTAACTGATGCAGAGGAGACAAAAGAGATTGAGAGATTAGTGAGGAAAAATTGCCAAGACTTGTCTCATGTTATTTGTGAGGACTTGTGGGGTAGCACTACCCCCGATTTCTGTAGCCCTTTTCCTTTGTATTACCAAAAAAAAAACTTAAGCCAGCAACATGGCAGGAATCTAATGGTTTTTAGAACCAATTGATGACTGAATTTGATGGGATGACAAGTAGACTTTCCACATTCTGGATTTTGTGGATGGCAATAAGGCAATTTAGAGTGAACAAAAATCCTCTCATTTTTTATGGCTTTTGGTTTGCATAAGTGACACAACTAAGGTTTAAACCAGGGTGGGTTATGTCAGTTCAGGGGTAGCAAATGGGTGAGTTGGGTTGGGTGGTATGCAGGTTGAGTACCTGCCCACCCATTAATGACCCACATCCATTTGTCACCCGTACTAATTGCATGTTAATGGGTTGCAACCCACCTGAACCCACCCATTTGAATATTTAAAATTTAAATTATGTAAACCAATCTTTCTTGAGGAAAAAAAGAAGATTTGGATTTCTCTGTAGTGCCACATGTCCATACCTAATTTGTTCAACTCAAACATAAAAATTGGACTTCATTTGAGAGAGAGAGAGAGAGAGAGAGAAGAGATAAAGGAGAAAGAAGCCTCATAACCAAGAGGAGAGACAATTTAAAGGATGGGGCAAGTAGGGATATGAGAGAGAAATATAAAAAATTGAACTTCATTAAAAAAATAGAGAGAGAGGTAATAAAGGAGAGAGAACCTAAAGGAGAGTGGGAAGAGAAGAGAAAAACATAAAAAAGGACATAAGTAAAAAGTTAGAGAAAGGACATAAAAGAAAGAAAAACAACATAACCAAGAGCAGAAAGAATCTAGAGGAGAGAGAGAAAGAGAGAATATAAAGGAGTGAGAGGGGGAGAGAGAGAAACAAGATAAGAGAGGGGAAAAAGAAACGTAAAAATTAAACTTCATTAGGAAAATACTAAATAGAGAAAGAACATAAGAGAGAGAGAGAGAATCCACATAACTAAGAAGAGGGAGAAACAAGAAGAGAGAGGGGTCAAGAAACATAAAAAGCTATTCATTAGAAAAAAGTTAGAGAGAGAGAGAGAGAAAGGACATAAAAGGAAAAGCCACATATCCAAGAGGAGAGAGAATCTAAAGGCATGAGACTAGAAAGAGGACAGAGAAACATAGAGAGAGAGAGAAGCAACATATTCATGTGGAGAGAGAACCTAAAGGAGAAAGAACAGAGAAGTGGATGCCCATTCTCTCTTTGACTATTTTCTAATAAAGCCCAACTTTTGTGTTTCTCTATTCTCTCCCTACTTTCTCTCCTCTTGGTTATGTGGATTTTCTCTCCCTTATCTCCTTTCTCTCTCTAACTTTTTTCTAATGAAGTCCAGTTTTTTATTTCTCTCTCATATCCCTACTCTCTCTCCTTTAAATTCTCTCTTCTTGGTTATGAGGCTTCTCTCTCTCTTTATGTCTTTTCTCTCCCTAAATTTTTCTAATGAAATTCAATTTTTACATTTTTCTCTCCTCTTTTAAATTCTCTCTTCTTGATTATGTGGGCTTCTCTTTCCAACTTTGTTCCTATGAAATCCAATTTTATGTTCCTCCTATCTTCTTTCTCTCTCCCCATGGTTATATGGCTTCACTCTTTTGTAGCCTTTCTCTCTCTAACTTTTTTATGAAGTCCAATTTATATGTTTCTCTCTCCTCTCTTTCCTTTAAATTCTCTCTCCTCTTGGTTATGTAGCTTCTCTTTCTTTTATGTCCTCTCTCTCTAATTGTTTCTAATTAAGCCCAATTTTGGTTAAAGTAATTTAAGAAATATGTGGTAGAGATGGGGAGAGAGGGATTCACTTTAATTTTTAAACCAGCATGGATAAGAGATTGGGAGAGTATTCAGGTGAGAAGTGGAGTTGAGAATATGCACAAGTAGGTGTGGTTAACACTTAACAGTGTATTCACATGGAATAGATATTAGTGGAATAGCATAAAGTTCAAAGACATATAAAGGATATATTACAAATTTACAATGTATTTTCTGAGTCAAACCTAAAGAACCAGGTCCAACCAGACTTTAACCAAACTGCCAATTTATTCAATTCAACCCCTAGTCAAGCTGTCCAGGCTTTTTCTATTTGATCTATAACCAACATCTGGTCATGTTCCTAAAACATTGGCTACTTCAACTCATAGCACAAGTGCACAAACTTTAGAACTCTATTACTCTAACTTGCCTTGATTTTAGCAATGCTTGACAAAATTTGGAGTTTAATCAATAGAAAGGAATCTCTTCCATTTATGATTTTATTCTTAATTCTTCTTCCCCTAATTGTTTCAGCAAATCAAAGAATATGACTTTTCGGTTTCATTTTCATGATCCATACCTAACATAACTTCATGAAATTCTCTAAATTGATAAAGATTTTAATGCTTCAAATACTTCATCAACAACATCCAGGAGAAACTTAGACTAGATGCCAACTAGAAGATGTGGACAATCAGAAACATCAGAGAATCTTCAGCTTTCTTCTAGTAATAAATAGTACCAAATGAAAGTGCATTGTCATGTATTAAAAGTGTAAATGGACAGACTTGTCCAGTATAAATTTTACAAGATCTCAGACGGTTTTCCATAGTATTACCCCAACCAAATAATCAAATGTTCTCGTAAGTCAATCCATCCAATACTAAAACATTATTACATGTTAAATAAGAATATCTATTGATAATTTTTCCATTTTTTCCATTTCATTTCTAAGGTAACAACTAGGACATATTTTCCCTCATAGGAAGCATACTCGGCTGTACTCTAAGTTTCCACTGGGATAAGAAACATGCAACAGCATACAATATAGAAATGGTTAACTTTCCCTCATGGCAAACAATTAAACCTGAAGGACCACTTAAAGCATGTTACCAAGGCTTGATACAAATACCAAAATAAAGTACCTCAAAAATTACACTAGCATGCATATATATTTACAGATCCATAGATACCACAAGCTAGAGAGCGAACGAATATTGCAATCAATAAATCAAAAGCAGAAAGTGATTAGTTACAAATCCAGTGCATACTACACAATGACAATTTGACCTTCTATTGGCTTATCAAATATAGCAGATGGACAAGTGAGATGCAAACCTTCAGCACCATCTGGGTTATTGTTTCCACGTCAGTGTGAAGAAACTTGTGAGCAAATCCAAGAAAATGCATTACCAATGAACTGTAGAACAGGTAATTGGATACCACATAGCTTTTCCAAGGTAATGAATATCCAGCTGCTGATTGACAAGTATCCTTGATCGCATCTCTCTGAACTGGAGACTCAGCATTCCCATTTTTTGATGTTTCAATAGGTTGATCTACTAATGCATCAAGCTCCACAAAATCCTCCATACTAAGCTTCCAAGGTTCCAAGTAACTGATCCAGAGGTCATATACTTGAGATACATTCTTAACTGAAGACTCTATAGGGAAAAACAAAAATGTCCTTAATATAAACCTGTACAGCGGCCTTTGGATCAAAGAGTTCCAGGAACCAACAGAACTGCCTGAAGATAAAGATGATACCGCAACCCTAGAATTAACAGCATCAAAAGAACCTGAATTCCTCCAATGAGGACTTCCGCTATATTCAACTGAATCAGAACCTTCCCCCGGGGCTACCAAGCTTTTCATGAGATACTTTAGAAAAAACTTAACAACTTCTCCCAGACCAGATGCTGGGGGAGTCTCACCCAGAACTGCTCGAAAAGGAAAAGATAAACCGAAAGATTGGCATACACTTACAGGAAGTGGTGAAAAATCATTATCAACCAACCAAAAGTTTATTAAAGTATAAACCAGGAACTCCGCTTGCGAAGCAATCGAGCCGTCATATCCCGATGAATAATTAAGGAGAGAACTACGGTACGGCTGATTGGAATTGGACCCATAATTCGGCACAAACACTCGCAGGTAAGCATAAAGAAGTCGTATGTACAAGCCACATTCGCTTTTTTGCCCTAAACCACGGTTGGCACCACCCAAAACTGGAAGAGAAGACGTCCAATTCTCTATCCTAAACCGCCGGCTTTTCGTAACCACCACTGCATTGGAATTCTCACTGTTCCCTTTGCACACAGGATAGTAAGCGAACCAGAACATGTAGTACTCGAACACGTTCAACTGAACTTGGTAAATACCCTTTACTGGACCCTCCTTAATCCTCCCTTTAAACAACGGACATAAATCAGATAAAACACCGCAATCCCTCCCGTTCTGAAGCATAAACTTGGCCCATTCCGGCAATCTCTCGAACGGAAAGACATACTTCACCAAGGAATGCCGATCAACAGCAGAAATCGATGAAATCAAAACACCATGCGGGGAAAGGAGATTAAAAATCCTACCTGCAAGTTCAGAATTGTTCGACGCCTGAACCTGATCAATCCATCCATTAGACGACGAGGGCGATTTCTGTGACGACGATTCATCGAACCCGAAAATCTTGCAAATAAGCGCAGGAAATGCAATCGAAAAGAACGATCGGCTCTGGTCGGCGTTGTACTTTTGAAGGAAAGTTTCGATTGCAGTGCAAGAAGCAGATATATTAGCTGGAGACGAAGCGTCAAGAATCATTGAGGCGAGTTCTTGAGCTTTGTTCTGAGAATCCATGACGTAGGGGTGAGGAATCATGGCGCGGCTGAGGAGTTCGGATATGGTTTCACGGTAAAACAGAGGGAAGTGTGAAGAGTGAAGAGTAGTTTTGCTTTTGTTGCAGAAAATGAGGATTTTAGGGCACAGACAGAAAATTTTTTGAAGTTTTAAATGTCTCGCGGGGCAAATGGCGCCTTTTATGCTTGGCGAGGGTTTATATTGGAGATGTCTAAAACCCCCCTTATTCCTTTATACGGAAAAGTACGGACAGATGCTATGCAGATTTCTAATTTGCACTGCAGAGTTATAAACATTTAAAATGCTAAGAATTCACACTCTATGCATCAATACCCGCCCGTGAATTGGCATCAATTCCGAGCTGTCACCTACTCCAATAGTATTTTGAGCCTATAAATTCTGATATTGGGCTGAATTGTCATTCTTTGAGCCTTCTTTATATTGCAAATGGAGGAGACCAGAAGCGTCATGGTTGTTAACGTGGCTCACATCTTTCGCTAAAGCATGGGTCACACAAGAGACCGGATCTGCTCTTCACATGGCGCCTCACCGACTTCACAGGCACATCCCACCTTGCATTAGGAACATCTCCCGTACTTATGTGTTATTATTTTGGGAGAATGACGATTCAACTCAGGGTCAAAATTTGTAGGCCTAAAGTATTGTTGGGGTAAGTGTCAACTTGGAATTGATGCCAATTCATGAGCGGGCATTGGTGCATAGAATGTGGGTTGTTGCCATTTTGAATGTTTATAGCTTTGCAGTGGAAATAAGAAATCTACATTGGGCCAGTCCATACTTTTCTATATTATTTTCGAGAGATGTTTCCAATGCACAGTGGGATGTGCCTGTAAGGTCGTTGTTAGGCGCTTGGAACATATCACAATTTGTCCCACAAATCCAAACTTTGGCTGAGATCGGCTTCGGTCAAGGCAAGCCCCTACTCACACCGTCCCAACATCCTTTTGCAACCTTGCATTAGGAATATGAGATAGGCTTTCGTCAGGGCAAACCCATGCCCACACTATTCCAACCGCCTTTTGCAACCTTGCATTAGCAATATCTCCCCATGAAATAAGGCACATAAGCATGGAGATATTCTCAATGTAAGACTATAAAGGCTGCTCGAACGAGGTTTTCCGTGACCAAAGCCGAACTCTGAGAATATCTCTCCATAAAATAAAGCACATAGGTACAGAAAATATTCCTAATGCAAGGTTATAAAGGCTAATCGAATGGGTATTGCCTTGACGGAAGCCAAACTCACTTTGGTTGTCACCGTTCGACAGCCGATGGTGTAGTCTAAGGGGCTGCCTCGGCGGTTTATTAACTGATGTGTCAAACAAGGAGAGTCTTGTGTTGTTTAATATTGACAGCCAAAATTTTTCTCTCCATTCTTGCTTGAACTAACAAGTACAACTTTTTTTTTATGAGTAAATAAACTATAACAGCAAGAGATTAATGAAGTCTTTTACATTTGGAACCCTTGGGGATAATGATCCAAAAAAAAGTAGTCCCGAGTAAAAGTCTTAGGCCATGTTCGAGAGTGCTTATTCAAAATAAGTTCTTATTTGGACTATTAAGCATTTATTGGTATTTGGGAAATAAGCCCAAAAGAAGTGTTTATTTTAAAAAATAAGAGCATATTTTTTAAGCCCAAATTTCTAGTTTTTTTAAGTGCTTATACAATAAGCATTTATTCAAATTTTTTCTTCCAAAATTATCCCTAGTTGAATTTTAAAATACCACTTATAATATTATCCCTAGTTGAATTTTATAAAAGTACTTTTATGAAACCACTTTTGCAAAAGCACTTTTATGAAAATACTTTTATAAAAGTATTTTTAAGAAAGCACTTTTATGAAAGTACTTTTACAAAAGTACTTTTATGAAAGTACTTTATAAAAGTATTTTTTGTAAAATTTCTTTTATAAAGTGCTTTTGTAAAAGTTCTTAGGACAAAATAGTCACAAATGCTTATTTAATTGCTTATTGAAGAAAAAGACTACCAAACGTCCAATATAAAATAAGTACTTATATAAGCACTTGAAAAAGTTGGGTGTCAAATGCAAATAAGTGCTTATTTGAATAAGCACATGTTTTTAAACACTTATTTTTAACTTAAGCACCCCCAAACATAGCCTTAGCCCTTTGAGCTACCAATGGGTTACGGCATTAAAAGTTCTATTAACATAACAAAATGAAGAGAGCAACAAGTCTAGGGGAGAGGAGATTTTTCTCTAGAGCTTTAATAACTCACAAAGAGTCCGAGCAAATCAACAGATGACCCTCTGATAGATAGCCTTCCCCCAGCAAGACACTTTGCAAAATGGGATTCACTTCCACTTCTATTGAGTTCAAGTCCTTTACTCTACCCCCCCTACAATACAAGGCAAGACAAGTTAGATAGGCAAATTGCTCCAAAAGATCCATCACTAGAAGGAAGTCTACCTCCATATGCAAACAAGATGATATTAGTATTTGACTTGGCCTATAACTCAAATTTTTATATATGGTCTAGTTGATTCCTTGACCCCAAACTGGTGTTAGGGGAACATTAAAATGAAGCTTTCCCCAACAATACAATATTTCATAATAAATGCCTATGTGGCAATGAGCATGGTTTTTCAAAACCGGACTGGATCGGACGATCGGACCAAAAAAATCGAGAGGTTCTGTTTTCCCCCAAAACCGCTGATTTTGGTTAGCAAACTGCTGAACTGGTCGGTTAACCATTTGAACCGTTCGAACGGTTTTGACCGTTTTCCAATTTTTTTAAGTATTTATTTATTTTTTTTATCAGAATAGGCCGGCCATTCGGGTCGAATGGTCGGACCGTTCAAACGAGTAACCGGACCCCTGACCAATTCAGTCACCAGTTCGTTTTTAAAAACCATGGCAATGAGTTCAACAAAACCAAACACCATCTAAGAGGATGTTTGGTAGTGTTATCGTTTTACAAAAAAATTGTGTCCTTTTAGTGCCAACTCAACTCAACATTTCCATTTCTCAGGTAAAAATTATGATTTGGTTGGGGCATTTTATGAAAACAAAAAAACATTGAAAACGCTCATGCCTCATAAATGAAGAAGTGGTCGATATAAGAGACGTTAAGAGTGATGTTTCTTGTGTCGCCCCACCATTGTCCCCAACGGCATAATGATATAAAGCTGATTGGATCCGATATAACATGTGAATAAGATACAATGGGAATATCTATGATACGATATGGAAAGAGTTTTGACTAATCAAAACCCACCCATGAATTTTGATAAATAACAATATGATGCACCGCGGGAGTTTTGTGTATCAAGTGTCAAGTGGGGATTTGAGGGTTTCTTCCCCATACATCGAAGAAGTTTATCATCGTTGCAACACCTTGCTGTTTCCCATTACTACTATTCGCCACAGATTATCCTTCTTTCAATGTTTCTTATTTCTTTTCCATTCATTTGTTAATGGAAAAATCACGATTATTGAGCACCACCATACAAACCTAACAAGTATAACCAGCTCCATAGGGTTGTCATCACTGCTCAAATCCAACTAACAGTTTTGTTTATTCATGGAAGGTCCCTAACCTCTCACTTTTTCCCTTAGGCTAAGAGCTAATTGTAGGGATTTCTATTGTTTCAAGGCTTTAAACCTTTAATGGTCCCCATCATGATTTTCAAAACCAAACCAAATCGGACAGTCAGACCAAAAAAATCGGGAACCAATCATGTGACCGATTCCGTTTTTTTCCAAAATCGGATTTTTGACAAAAAACGTTGATTTTGTCAACAAATCGCTGATCTGAGCGTTTGAATTGTTCAACAGTTTTGACCTTTTTTTTTATTTTTTAATTTTTTGTCAGAATGGGTCGACCGTTCGATTCAAACAGTCAGACCATTTGACCTGAGAACCGGACCTCTAACCAGTTCATTGTATGGGTTGGTTTTAAAAACCTTGGTCCCCATAAAATTGGGGCCCACCCCACTTTGAACCCACCTTGTTGCCATTCATATGCTCAATTGAGAGTAGCTTGTTAATAATGTAGCAATAGTTCACCTAACTCAACCGGTACTACGCACATTAATTTCCAACTATGGGTGATCATGGGCCGGGCTTTGCATTTATGATAAGGTCTATAGCTTAGGCCCGGGCCTGGCTCAGCCTGGGGTTCTAGGCCAGAAACATAAGCCCTAACCCAGGTCTATACGGGCCCAAGCTAGGCCAGGCCTGATTCTGAGCCAATGTCACTCATATATAAAACATTACATATCTATAATATTTTATGACATAACATGCATATAAACTTATTTTATACATTATAAAATATAAAATATTACATATAATATAAATTATACATGTCATGTTATAATATTTATATATAAAATATATAATATAATATAAAATAACATACATATATATATATATATATATATGGATACATTATACACAAAATATGTAACTTTAAATATATGCGGGCCGGGCCAAGCTTAAAATATTAAGCCTAAGCTTGGCCCTAAAATTTGTGGGTTTGATGTGGACCTGGGCCAGGCCTAAACATAAAACACAGGCCCAAACCTAGAATTTTCAGGCCGGACTAAAATGATCACCCCTACTTCCAACCAACTTCATGGTAGAAGCTCTATTGGTTTAGGCTTCAGTTTCGTGATCTCTCATTCCATTGTGGTTAAGGATTATGAGTTAGAACTATTCACAAGTTAACTAACATCTTGTAGGACAAATTATGCAAATTTACGAGTTGTGATGGCCATATATTCTATACAAAGTTTCCTATTTTGTAATTAGCTCACATAGGATACATTGAATAAGTAAAAAATGAGCCATCGGATGTGATCTATAACAAATTTCAGCTGTTGGATTTGAAATTGGTTGATTAATTGTGTAAAATATGCTTATCAACATTTGGTAGTTTAGTGGGAATTAAAGTAGGTGTAGAATTATGGGTTAAACCTTATATGGCATATACTAGATTGTTTTTCCAACATATGCAAAACGGTATAAAAATGAAGGTTTTAAAACCGAATCAGACAACGAACCAGTAAGGGGTCCGGTTCCTGGGTTAAACGGTCCAATTATTTGAACCGAATGGATGGCCCGTTCTAACAACAAATAAAAAAATAGTCAAAACTATTAAATATTACGGTTCAAACGGTTCAACCGCCCGAGTCAGTAGTTTGTTGACCAAATCAACGTTTTTTGGCAAAATTCCAATTTTGAGGAAAAACAGAATTGATCACCTGATCGGTTTTTGGGGAACTCCCTATTTTTCCGGTCCAATCCGGTTTTAAAAACCATGATATAAACACTTACCAAATGGCAAAGTTGAAGAAAAGATTTATTCCAATGCCTATGTGGCATAAACGATTCTAAACAGAATATTTTGTCAAAAACATTTAATGACAATTTATAGGTGTAGGCTTTTTTTTTTCAAAAATTGGGAGAGAACCACAAAATGCTACCAAACACTATTTAATAGATTTACAAGTGAGAATAGGAGGGAACGACTAGGCTCTTTGAAGGCTTTTTTCAAATGACATGTTACCCCATGCTACTGTGCCATGCACCTAAAGCTTTAAAAGGCAGCCTAGGCTGTTTTTTCCAAACAACTAAAGTTTTCTCAAAACAAGAAAGATGATGCTTAACGAATGATGTTTCCTAGACAAAGTGCCATGGGTTTCCTTTTGCCTTCATGCATGACTTTCCCTTTTTTTTTTTTTTTCTCCTTATCCACCTTTAGGGGTGGCCATGAGCTATTCGAGCTTAACTCGGCTCAAATTCAACCAAACTTTGAGCTGAGTTTGAGCCCAATTTACAGGTTCGTTTATTAATAGAGTCGAGTTTGAGCCTAATAAAATTCAGCTCACAAGCCGGCTCGAATAACTACATACATATAATAATAATAATAATAATAATAATAATAAATTGTTGATTGCTCTTGATCATCATGCATATCTATATGGATCATGCAACCTTGCTTCTTTTAGAGCCATTTTGACAAATCCAAAAAGATAGGCAATGTTGTGTTTTTGGTCATATTGAGAGTTCAGAAGGTTTATCAGAGAACTAAACTCAACTAGGTCTTATCTTAATTAATCTTGGGTTGACTATATGAATCTTGCTTTGCTGTCTATTCATTTTGAGAGTAGGCAAAACTTATGGTGTTTGAGAGAAAATAAGTTAAAAAAAGTACTTAGCATTGACATTTGCACCATTCTTTGCAGCTATTGTTTCAAAATGGGGTGAATCACTTAGTGCTGGTTTCTCTTTCATTGATCCTCCAAATAAAGAGTTTAGGCTTGGTATGTGAGTTAGGAAGGTGCATTGTACATTAGGTTAGGATCAATGTAGTTTGTTGATGGTGAAGCTATCGTGCTAGGTCTTCTTGTTGCTGTGAACATGAAGCTTGCCACTGTGAAACAAGGAGCTATATGGAGAAAAAAAAAACAAAAATTAAGAAAGCCATGCAAGATTAGCAGCTTGGCTGTAATATAAAAAGTGAATGAGATCTTCATGATGCATAGGGCTGGAATAAACTAACACAAGACAGAAAGAGAGAGGAAGAAAGAGTAGAAAGGGTGGAGAAAGAGAAAAGAGAGAGAAATCTCAAGGAATCACTCCAAGGGGTCCTAAAATCACTCTAGGGTTGTAGGAATCACTCCATACAGCAAGAGAGTTCTTAAGAAATTTTCATTAATTCATTCATTCATTAGCTTCAAAGGAAGAGAATACATCTATTTATAGAGTGACTTGTGTGGCCCGGAACACTGTTCAAATGCCACTCTTTATCTTGTGCATCAAGAAACACAATAACTTTCTATCTATTAATGCAAATAAACTGAAAATTGAAAGATAAATCCTACAAAACTAGACGAACAAGATGTTATAGCCTAAGCCCCACACATGACTAGTTAAAATGACAAACATACCCATACTGTCCAAATATACAAAAATACAAAAAAACTTAAGAAAATTCTAAATTTGATTCTTCAGCTCCTGCATTACTTCACCATTCTATTATAAAAAAATAGAAAGTCAGGGAATTGTTTCAATCCAATTTACTTCAGCTCTACTCTAGAAAGAGTAAGAAAATCAAGCCCAAATCTATGAAAGCTCTACTTATATCTTTGTGATTTCATAATTTGTTGGAATCTTCTTCTTGACAGGAGGTTACTCAACTAAAGAATCAAAAACATCATTTTGATGAATCCTAGTTACTTGGTTCATATTTTTCTTATTTAATTCTCCAATATTCTATTGAATTGTTGGCTTCAATTCCTCCAATTCACTCAAAGCATTCAATAGTTTCTATAGTTTGGATTTTGGAAATAGCCTAGGTAACTTATCATAAGCATGCACAAGGATATTACATCATTTAGCTTATGAATGTGGATGGCATAGCATGTCCCGCACTTCCATAAATGATCACCAATTTAAATCAAACATAAACATCCAATGGAAATTGGAGTGTCTTAGTGGAAGATATGCCTATGCAAATTCTGGTTTAATTTTGTTTAAGGCTTTATCCTGTTTTGTTTGCTTAGGCTCAAATACTCATTGCCCAAAAGTTAGGAAGCTGTACAGAAATCAAATGAGGCAAACAAGATGTTTGAGCATGTTTTGTTTTAACTACTAAAGCCTATATTAAGATCTTTGAATATGAGGAGTTTGAATCCGATGCTAATTCTATGCTCCCATGAAAATTAAGAAAGAGATTAGGATAATAGATGGCCAAAACAATGGCTTATCATCAACATTGTTGTCTATGTTGCAAATGTTCCTATTAAGATAGTTCTTGTTGTACAGATGGAGACAAACACTTTCAAAACCCCATGATGCTATTTGTGTCTTGCCTTTTGCCCTCTTTACTTTCTATGGTTTTTGTGTTTTATTTTGCATACATCTATTGTCTAGTAGGGAGAGATTGATCTTGACTCCATTGAGTAAACAACTCACATATAGACCCAATTGGCCAACCATGTCATACAATGACCCTATTGGCCTAAGATGTGCTAATGGGGATGAGAGCCTTTCAGATTATGACTTAGAGAGTTATGTTTTTAGGATGGATTGATGCAAATCTAATAGGGACAAATTGTAAATTTAAGTACATGCTTGACTTTTTATCATAACCTATATCTCTAAACATCTCTTTCAACTCAAATCCCTTCTTCATTATTCTTCAAAGCTTCTTATATTCATTGGAATTAGCAAAACCTTTCTAGCACAATATGTCAAAGCTCCCAGTGGTAACCATCAAATCAGTGTCAAAGGTCCCAATAACTAAAAGCTTAGACAAAATAAAGTTTCACTCCCTACAAGTTCCAAATGAATGGAGCCTCAAAAAAGACAGGAAATATTTAACATAAGAACAGCAAGAGAATTATCATTTGGATAAAAAAAAAAGAAATTCTTCTTCTATGTGGAGTTATGGATTCTACATTGGTTTAATTCCAATGTTCATATATCAAGTTTATGATCTATCATATATCAGAACTTCCTCTTGTAATTCAAGTTGAAATGCATGTAAGTGCTATGTGTCGAATGACCAAATCCTTCCTAACAAGTAGCCAAGTTGCTTTATTGTTGCCACCAAGCACTGATCCAATCACCCTATCTAGTTTTATACACATAAAATCAAAACCAAGTGGAATGTGATTAGAGGGATTCAACTCTATGTGCCAAGTTGCTTTTTTTTTCCCCAATCTGTTCTTATGTTCAGGGATGCAAAGGTTCTGCAAGAGAAGGCAGCGAAGAAAGTAGCACAGGCTACAGTTGGAGGAGGAGATGTGAATGGTAAAAGCAACAAGAAATAATTATAGGCTTATTGTATAAGGGAAATGGGGAATTTAGATGCTTGGATCAGATTTTGGGTTTTTTCTATATCCGTGGCTAAATGGAAGAGAGTTGTATGTGGGTGTAAGTTTCGTGGTTCTTTGTCTCTCTGTTTTGTAAAGATTACCTCTTTTGGTCTCAAATGTGAGAACTAGTTCATGTTTCATTCAAGCAACTCTATTGTCTATTGAATTCTTAATTGGAATGGGGTTAGTTGAAGAAATGTCTAAATATGGCCATATCTCTCATGTGTAGTTGTTGTGGGACCCATAATGTTCATTTTAGCTTTCTTGATGTGGGCTTCACATGTTTTGGCTATGTGTTTGTCATTGAGTATTTATATATCACTACCCGGGATCCATGTGATGCACGGCTTTGTTAAGCGATAGTTAAACAATAAAAATACATAAGAGTATACAATTATTTTTATATTTTAATTTTTTAAATAATTAATGACTATTTATATTTTAATACTACTTTTAATAATTTTTTACAATACAAATAATAATAATAATAATTAATTTCAGCCAGGATTGTTAATCAAACAAATGAAACTGACCAACTTGACCCAACGCGACCTAAGTTGGTCAATTTTCTAGTATTTTCTAATCAGTTTTGGTTTGTCCATTTGTAAACCTACAAAAACTGAACTGATCCGACTATGGATATACTATAATATTTTATATTTTAAATATAATTTGTAATATGGGAAAGGGGGAAATTTTCCAAATTTCTTAATCTAGGTAAAATATTTTATATCGTAAATTTTGATTTTTAATTTATTTTTTAATAATACCAGTGTAATTTTTTAAACTTAAATTTAAATTTAGTTTAAATATTTTTAACTAACTAACTAAACTAAAAATTGACTCAAAGCGATACAACTTTAGTTGGCCAGTTTTCACTAATGGTCAATTGGTTTCGGGTGACCAACTCCCGAACTTGAATTGTTAGGAACGTGTGGGAGAGGAGAAAGGAGAACGTGGGGAAAGATGTATAGTTAAGAGCAATAATCTAGGAATTGTTAGAGATTTTAGGAGAGAGGAGTAAGACAAGGAGTTAAAGATTCTCTCAATGGGAACACAAAATCACGATGCTTTGATCAATAGGTTATGTTAGTTGGCAAACAGACTCTCTTGCCACGTAGCCTAATGAGGGGGAAAGGGAACAAATAGAGAAAGAGAGATTGAAAGGGGTAAGTGAGAAAGCAGAGAGGTTTAAGGAGAGACAAGAGAAGGGGGAATGGGAGGAGAGGGGCGTTGGCGTGGGACCTAATCGCTCTATAATATAACATGGTTTTTAAAATCGACCCGGAGATCAAATTGGTCAGGGGTCCGGTTACTGGGTTGAACAGTCCGACTATTCGAATGGTTAACCTCCTAGGTCAGCGGTTTGCTGACCAAAATCAATAGTTTTTGGAGAAAATCCAGTTTTGGGCAAAAGTGGAACCAGTCGGTGACCGATTTTTCTGATTTGACCATCCGGTCCGGTCCAGTTTTGAAAACCATGTAATATAGTATAGATTGTCTCATTATTTTTCATCAAAATTTGATTATTAATTTTCCATATGTGTTCCCTGCCTCACCAAACAAGGGAAAATTAATTTTCTTTACCTTTTCCATTGGTTAACCAAATAATGGATGGAGAATTTTTTCTTTTCCCTCCCCTTCCCTTCTTTTTCTTCAAACCAAACATAGCCTAAAAGTCCAATATTGTCACTACACCAGATTAGGATAGCAATAGCAGTAGTTGTGATTGCAAAAAAGGCACAAAACTAGACATCTATAGTGGTAACTAGTCCTTTGGGTTATGTTTGGTTGAAGTGCAATTTTATTTGTAGTACAAATGTATGGGAGTGCAAATGAAGAAAATGCAAATTCTCATTTAATTTTGTTTTAAGTTTCATTTTTTTCTACTTCATGTCTTAATTTACTTCATTTTTACTGCAATCAAATAAAATAAGCTAAAATTAGAAACAAAAATAGGTTAAAATTTACACTCAAATCATTTGCATTGCTATGATTTCGCATCAGTGCAAATTTATTTATATTACTATCAAAAGCAACTTTAGATTTAATTTGAAAGGAATACAAATACAAATATGTATAGTACAAAATATAAAATATAAGGTTTTCACTCTACGAATTTCTGTACTCCTTCCAAAATCAGCATTAGTTGCAATCAGGATTGCTACTAGTTGTACAACCGTCACATAGAAGACAACATTGAGCAATAGGTCTTATCGTTGCTAAAACAACACTATTAGTGTCATTTTTTTTAATTTACTGGTAGTCGTCAAAATTGGTACTATTTCTTTTTGTGACTATTGATTTAGCGTTTTTGCCAACTATCGATAAAACTTCTAGTGATAGTTTTGAGCACCTTTTGGGGTAGTTTTGACCACCGGTAAAGGCGCTTATTTCTATAATGCTTGTAGTTTTAGGAAAGTACTTAAATATGCCGTTTGACCTGTTGACCATTCAACCATTAATATTAGTAGAAAGAAGTTAGAGTTTAGAAATACCCTTTTTCTCCTTTCTTGCCCTCAGTTTCTTCTTATTCTTGATAAATATAAAAATTTATCGGTAAATGATTAAAGTATATAATTGTTTTATGTTATTATTGGTGTGTTTCTACGAATTATTCCTTAAACTAGACACTTATGAGGCTCGTGTTAGTTTATAATATGCGCAACCATAGGATAAATTTAGGGAGTTTATCTTGACAAAGCTAACATTGGTGTGTTGCCAAACTGGTAGAACAACTTGTCTCAACCAAGGCTCAAAGTATTGACACATACCGGGAGCACCCCGATACACCCCTATAGGGGTTCTAACCGATTCAGGGGGTGGAGGAGCCTTAAATCAACCTCCTTGAACCGGTTTTCAAAAAAAGTAAAAACAGTAAAAAAGTATCGAAACTGCTCGATATGCCCTTATCGACGTATCGATATTTAGAACATTGGTCTCAACTACTAGGATTAGACCCCAAGCACAACTAGTGAGTGTTTAGAAGAAACACTGAACCCGAACCAATTTCCAGTTATGCACTAAACCTTTGAGTAGACCTATTCATTGGTCGGGCCGGGCCGGGCTAGGCTCGGGCAAGGCTTTCACTCTTAATTATAGACTTTTTTAAGGTCCGAGCCTGAGCCTGGCCCGACCATCGGGCCTACAACTTGGGCCCGAGCCCAAGCCCAAAGTCTAAAGTTCATGCCGTTGCTATCGCTGAAGCGACTGAATAGAGAGAGAGAGAGATGGGCAAAATTGGAAAGCCCGACTGGGTGTGGCTCAGGCCGGGGTAGGCCGTTGGGTTACCCGGCCCATGAACAGATCTACCTTGGAGATAGATGGGCAAAATTGGAAAGCAGCACTTAACCCCAAATTTGATTATGATACTGCAATAGGTTTTAGACTGAGTTATCTTTGATATGCCAACTAGTGAGATCCATTAAGGGTCAACTATCTAGGTATGTTGGGGCAGTTTAGGAAATTATTTGAGTAGGTAATCATAGTGATAGGATTGACCCCCTTTGTCAGACAAAGTGAATATCAGGATTTACGCTCTCTCTAATGGAAACCTAAACTGTTGGCAATGGATTTCAATTGTATTTGAAATCTGATTTGCAAAAATGTATTTATATACTATATTACTATTTATGAAAAAAAGTTTGCAAAAGGTTTTAATCTCGACATCCATCTAAGCAGAGAGTGTGACATTGCATTTTGTAGTCAGGTAAGAGGTTCTTCCCTATGGGTAGTGTTTTGATGATTATGGACCGAGAGATTAGGTATAAGAGACCATTACAGAGCAAACTACCTGATGGGATTTATCTTACATAAGTCCATTATCCTTGGGTCTTTATAGGGTGGCTGAATCCAATGGTCATTTATGTGTAAATGTTGGGTCCAAACTGAGCCCAAGTTGATTGAGTCAGGAATTCACTACCCTAAAGTAGTGAATTTGGCCTAACCTTTTCCAGAGGTAAGGACGAACCTTCTGCACTTGCGTGAGACCTTTGTGGGTCCCACACCATACACCCCAAAACCCAAAAATCTCGAATTTCACCCCAAGAGCCCTTAGATACTTCGTTAAACCTGCTCGATACCTATCCGATGGCCCTGATCAACCTCCACCTACACCTCAACCATTGGATCAGACACAACCATAAGACATAGTAGCCCCCAAATACCCACCTGTGAAATCTCAACCCAAAATACCCATGTTTACCCTTCAATCACACCAAGATTTCATTTTAAGGACCCAAATTAACTGAATTGAGCCTTTCCAAATCTGTCCGATCCAGGTCCAATTGGCCAATATGACCTTACCACTCATCTCAGACTGTCCAAAGAACCTAAATCTCAATCCCCAAATCCTCAAAACTCGTTATAGATCTCATCTGATACCCCTTGACCAAATTACCAAAATACCCTTCAAACCAAAGATACCCCATTCCGGATTACCAAAATACCCTTTGAATAGATCCCCATAACACCCTCCTCTTCCGAATTACCAAAATGACCCCTTTGACCAATTCCATAATTACCTGACCTAATTCCCAAAAATGTCCCTCCTTCCAAAATTACCAAAATGCTCCTAACCAAAATTACCAAAATGCCCCTCCTTCTACAATTACCAAAATACCCTTGACTAAAATTACCTGAACTACTCCTTTTGACCAATTCCCTAATTACCCTTGACCTAATTCCCAAAAATGCCCCTCCTTCCAAAATTCCCCTAAATTCCCAAAAATACCCTTGACCAAAATCACCCGAACTACCCCTTTGACTAGTTCTCAAAATACCCTTCCCAAATTTCCCCTTGCTCCAAATTCCCAAAATACCCCTTAGACCAATTACCAAAATACCCCATTGTCCAAATTCCTAAAATACCCCCTTGACCAAAATTACCAAAATAACCTTCATTTCAAATACCCAAAACTACCATCAATATTCCCTTCATACCCTAAATTCCTAATTCCCAAAATGCCCTAAGTCAAATTCCTAAAATACCCTTGACCAAAATTATCCAGAATCCTCTTTAACCAATCGCTAAAACACCCTTGACCTAATTCCCAAATTACCCCTCCTTCCCCTTTTCCTAAACCTCCAAATTATTAAATCGCCCTTCATTCACCAAATTCCCAAATCACTCCTTTCAAAATTACCTAAACTACCCCTTACCCAAATATGACCCTAAATGCACCCTTTCAAATCCTAATTGCCGAGTTAACCTAAAAGACTCCATGTACCTTGAAGATTTTGGCAGAAACCACCCTTCCCTCTCCTTATAAATAGGGAGCACCATTCCCAAGAAAGGAGGTCGAGAGGAGGAATTTGGAAGGGGGAGCTCTCTGTTTTCCTCTGGAGAAGCTGCCAAAATGAGGTTGAGAAGTTGCCGAAATGAGTGTTCGAAAGAGGGAGGTTGAACTGAGAATTTGAGAAGGAAAGGGGTCGGGTGAGACAAGATTTGAACTTCAAGAGACAGAGAGAGCGAGAGGAAGAAAGAAGCGAGAGAGAGTTTCAAGGGAGAAAGAGCTCTCCCGTTTTTCTGGGAGAGAACTGAGAAAGTAAGCGGAAAGGCTGAGAGGGAGAAGGGAGCGGTGATTCAGAGCAAAACTCGTATACCCATCTCCCTTCCGACGTTATCATCCTTCGTCAAACGAGCTTTGGCCTCCAGTTGATCTTTGTTGAAGCCTCAACCTACCATTGCTCTGCCATCGACCTATTCCCACTGTCACTGTCGAGCTGCCGAGGTAGGGATTCCATAATATTCGTCGAGCTCTCCAAACCCAAGCATTCATCAGTTCTGCGAATACCAACAGTAGCGTCGTTGATCATGCAGGCCATAGGGATTCCATAATATTCTGTTAATCTAGCTTTGATTTCATTATCTTAGTTGCTTTAAGAATCGTGTATTATCTGGCATTCGAGGAGGAGGTTGTCTTGCTCTCTCCGCTCCTCAGACCTACTAGCCGAGTCCGAAGGTGGGGACTCCGATAGAAAAGGGGTGGAGATTCTCACCCTTTTACTCAGGTCCTTGCGTCCAAAAGGGTTGGTCTGAAGGAGGGAGGGGAATGCGATTTCAAAACACTAATACGGATTCCCAATCCACTAACCAGCTGTATTTCTTTGTTTTTGAAGCAAAATCAAATAAAAAATTTAATTACAAAGAAGGGATTTTGGTAGGGGTGCCTAACCCCTTTCCTTTCAACTTACCCAGATTAGCCTTGTCTCAGCGGAGTTGTATGAAGTCACTTTATTTTGAGATTTTTTTTTATTATTAAAAGCAAATCCGGGAGTCCCATTACTCCCCGTTAGCTATTTTCTGATGGGTGGCACCTCCGAACATCAGCCATGAAGTGAACAGCCAGCGAATGCATTTTCCCGACGTTCACAATAATGCTTATCAATTAATGATAAAGTCTTAATCCAAATTTGATTTGGATAAATTCTTAATTTGATTATGAGAGTGTTCTATATAAGGGACTAAGAGGGGAGGGCAAATTCTTTAGTCATCTCCAATCTCTTGCTCTCTTCTTTTCTTGCTTGCCTCCTATAAATCCTAATTCGACCCTATTGTGATAGAGATTGATTTACATCAGTTCTCTAGGGTGTTTTTGCAAGAAAAAACATCAAAGGATATTGGATTCACATTCCCACATCGATCCAAGCAAGTTGGGAACCGGTTTTGTTGAAACGGTGTTGTTGAATCGGCTTCACGTACATACTGTGCCATTTTCAATTGGAGGCCGATTTTGTAATTGATATTGATCGTGAACTACCACTCTAGGAGTTGCACACTATGGTCTCCGTATTAGATATAATCAGTTTAATTTGAGTTTCAAATATGATTTGATCCAGTGCAAGATCGACCCCAAAATTACAGATTTCAAAATCATCAAAAAATTGGTTTTTTTAACCCTTCCAACAATTCTTTCCATTTCTATTTTTGAGCTCTACCACTATGGCCCAATTCACACGAAAGACAATATAAAAAGACCGGAACAAGCAATCTTAAATCTCTCATTTGATAGGATATAATATAAAAAATTGCAACAAAGAAAACCTGCTGGAAAGAATTTATATTAACCAAATAGCCAGGAACCAGTTGGGATCAGCCTCTTGGGACGATTATCTTTTCCCAATATATTTTTATATCCAAGTAGAATGTGTTTGTGTTAACTAAGAACCTGCATGATAAACCAAGCTCTTGAGTGCATGGATTCAAAACAAACAAAAAACTTTTTGTTCAATTACAACAAAAATAAATGACGATCAAAAGTTCATGCTATTAGATATTTGTGGTTGGACGATTAGTTGTTCAATGTAATCACTTGAACATGATGATCTAAAAACCTAATGGCATCTAGACTAGTTTCATGGAGTAAGGATTGACATTTTTAGAGGTGGATAGAGGGATGTACATTGCTATGCCAAGGCTTTCAAGTTCAGACTGCTTTTTTGTAATTCTTTGGGAGAATAATGAATATTGGGTTCTTCAGCATTATCTATTATGTAGATAATATGAGAGAAGTGTTAAGGAAATTGAACCCAACAAGAGACATAGTGTGCATGACTAATAAGGATATCTTGATTGTATCTCTTGTCTATACATAGGATTACACTCAACATCTTCCAATTATACAACTGTAACAAATCACTGTGTACAACCAATTTCTTTCTATAACAAACCACTAAATGCATACAACTAATAACTTTTTATGTAATAAATCACTAAATGTGTATAAATACAAGACCCACAAAACATTAGTGGTGAATGAGATTTATTCATTAAACTCTGTTACTTTTTTATGGTATTAGAGCTTATTGACTAGCGTCAATCAATGGCTTCCCTAAAGTCCTCTGGTTCCACTACAAACTCACAATCATCTGATGTTTCCTTTTAATTGATGCCTAGCATCTGCATTTCTTAGTTAATTGATGGTATAAACCATCTCACATGGAAATCCAAGTATGGGAAACTCTTGACCGTCTTTATCCATCTATAAAGAAGGGAAACTCCTCCATGAGAGTTTGTTGGCGTTGGTGAATGGACCACCTTGGACGTTTGGCACAATAAGTTTGGCCACCCAAGTTAAAAAATGGTCCATAAATTAGTGTCTAAGTTTCAATTATCAGTAGGGTATCTGTGCAAATTGTCCTATCTATTCTTGAACCTGTTTATGTATCCCTGATTTTAAATTCGTTCCAAACCGTCTAACTTTTCCTCTCATTTTCTCAAATTCGTCGCATCCCGACCCTCACTGTTTGTATTATTTAATGGAATAAAATAGATTTTATTAACTTTTGTGCTCATCAACAAAATCAACATACACACACACACACACACATATATATATATATATGATTAACAATTCCAACTAAAAATTAAAAGAAATAATATTTAAAATTAGAAATTTATAACTAAATGAAATAAACAATCTATCAAATCCAAATTTACATCAAATGATGATTTTAATCCTAAGAAATGTATATAAATAAAATATTAATAATATAATAATTATCTTAGAATTTGAAATTTATAATTTGTGCATGATATATAATATAACATGTTAATATTTATGCATCCCGGGTATCAGGTATCGGATACCTAAAGTCAAAACCCAACCTTATAGAGTTTTAATCTAAAATCCCAAACCCTATAAAATTTTGATAAACGGGATCCTATTAGAGTCGGGACGGGTCGGATACCCGAAATGGGTGGCATGTAACCAACTTTAAGTGCAGTTCATTTCCTCTATAGACCAGATTGCAAACATTTCCACTGAACCACTTGGCCATGCCCGGTTCCAGCTACTTTGTTCCAAGTTGAACGTGCTTCCCACCCCACTCAACCTGAGGGAGGATATTATGGAAACTGAACCCAACAGGATACAAAATGTGATTGACTAATAAGGATATCTTGACTGCATCTCTCATTTGTACCCAAGCTTACCTTCAAGGTCTTCCGATTGTACAACTATAACAAATAATTTTGTACAACTAATTGCTTTTTGTAACAAACCACTAAATGTGTACAACTAGTTGCTTTATGCAACAAATTACTAAATGTGTATAAATACAAGACCTTGGAAACTTTTTGGAGAAACATTAGGGAAAACATGAACAGTGGAAAATAATTGGAGATTCCAACAAACAGATGAATAGTATTTGAACAATGTTTGAAACAAACTATAGGGTTTAGGTTTTGAAGAAGATGAACAATGCTTTTAATATGAATGGTATAAATCTGAAATTGCAAAATAATAACAATAATAACAACAACAATAATAATAATATCAGCTATAGATGGCATTAAACGTTTTATAAACCGAGGGCCTGTTTATGTCATGTGGGGCCAGCTTATTAGATCCCTAATTTATATTATATGATACATAATATATGTATAAAATAAATGTTGCAATTTATATAAATATAAAATGTTATATATAATATATTATATGTGTCATTTTATAATATAATATAAAAAGTAAAACTTATGTATATGTATATATAAAGTGTATCTAACTATCTATACAATTAATATATATGTGGAATCTATTGAGATCCATATAACTAGGGTGCAACTTGGCTTGGCCCAAGTTAGTGTTTACATTGCTTTGGGTTCATTTAAATTTTGACAAAAAACCAACCCCTCCCCGTTATAACCCTAACATATAATCTTAGAAATGCAACTACAAACATATATTAAATTACATTTGGAAAGAGTGAATACAAATATGTATAATGCCAATACAAGGTTTAACACTACAATTGCAAGGTTTAGAAATACAATATATAAGGCTTTGCATTGTACATAATTGTATTTGTACTCTTTCCATATTGAGCCTTAGGCTGTGTTTTGGTTACAGTGCAGTTTTATTTGCACTAGTACAAATGTATGGAAGTGCAAATGTAAAAAAATGCAAATTCTTATTTATTTATTTTTGCGTTTTACTTTATTCTATTTAATGTCTTAATTTACTTCATTTGTACTATGATCAAACAAGATAAGCTAAAACTTGAAACAAAAAATGTCAAATTTTACACTCAAATCATTTGCACTGCCATAGTTTTGCACCAGTGTAAACTTATTTGCGTTGCAACCAAACACAGCCTTAGGCTCAGTTTGAAAGGAGTACAAATGCAAATATATACTACAAATACATGCAAAATAATACAAAATACAAGGTTTTGCACTCTACATATTTGTATTTGTACTCCTTCCAAACTGAACCCAAGGGCCAACCTTTTTTTCATTCTTTAATTGCAAATTCAACTAAACCACAAGATTTGAATAGTCGAAATAGGTAGGTCATCCATTTAAGCTGTGTTTGATTTGAAAAGAGGTTTCCCTGCCTTTTCTTTCAAACCAAATATAGCCTCATATCTTAGATGGCCCAACTCTTTTAAAAGTCAGTGTTAGTCCAACTCGAAATTTGATGGCCCAACACAAACTTTTGTATCAGTTTGGGTGAATGGTATTAGGGATGTTCACGAAATGAATTAAACTGATTTAACTGGCCCAACTGAAACCGATTTGGTCGGTTTACAAATATTACCAGTTGGTTTTGGTTCAGGAAAAAAAAGCGTCAACAATTGTGTTGGATTTTTTTGAGACCAAATCAGCCCCCTACAAGATTCCCCCCCCTCCACACCCTACAACGTCCCACAGATTATTCCTGCCGTGTATTGGGAATATTTCCTGATGATAATCCTAGAAATGATGATGCCATTATCGAGATATTCTCAATATATGGCAGGGATATACTGTGGAACGTTGTGGGGGGCTGATTTGAACTCGTTTTTTTCTTTCCTCTTCCTACTTCTATTTACAAAAAAAAAAGTGAATATGCATTAAATGTTGTGGTTTTAGCCCCTAACGTGAACTTAAAGTACTCGCTCTTTGTTGACCATTCTCCAATCTCAATTGCAGTAAGACTTCATCACTTAAAAAGAAGGAATCAAGGAACAACCGAACAAAGAAGCCAGTCATACAACCTCCAAGTGCAAGGCTTCAAGCTGCAAGCATCCAACTGTTGATCATTGACATGGAACCAGTGTTTTCTTGGGCTTTTTTTGGAATAACTAAGCATGCACTTTGTGAACTGGTATGGCTAACCGATAAACTGAGAAACCGACCAAACCGAGAAATCATGTTCGGGTTGATTTTCTGGTGTTTTCGGTTGGTTTCAGGTGGTAAGATGTCAACTTGAGGATGTTAATTTGATTGAACAAATTATATACAACCAAATCGAACCAACCCATATACAGCCTTAAGTGATATTTTCAAGCCATAAGGCAATCCCTGGCTTGAAAAGCCCAACCAAGCCCAGTTCAACCTGAACAAATCCTCATATACTAATATTTTCTGTTATTAGTTATTGCATAAAATCCCAAAACCAGATCAACCCTCGTAGGCTCATCCAAGCTCAATCAGATTTCAAAAAACCATATAACAAGAATGTTTATTATCTTAATATTTTATTTATAGTCGGGACCCCAATAATGCATGATTTTTTGTGATAAAATAATGTATAGATTTTGTTATGCAAAAGTAAAACAGAACTACAGATGGAGCCCCGTGACATTGCTAATTGGCCTAAGCCGGCCCAATTCCAACCCAAGCATTATTTTTATTTTTTTTGGATGATTTATTTGTCTATCAATAATCTTCTTAATTAGCTTTAAAATTAAAATTATTTTTTTAAATGGGATTCATGTAATGCATGATTAATAATTTTAATTAAATTAATCAATTTTGACTATTACTTAAATTTTATTGCCTTTTGTATTCATATTATTTTTAAATATTATTTAAATGCAACTGTTGGTTGATTATGAAAGTGACGTAGTTGCTGTCGTCTAGAAAAAAAAGCATGTGAAAGATAAGGGAAGAAAGAACAATCGACGAATCAACCAACCCATATGATTGGGGAGAGGGAGCAAAAACTTAATTTACAGTCTGGAATGCCATGGAAATGCAGGGAATTTCCACAAAATGACATGGAATTTTTTGCATCTCCTATTTTGTTTTCCAAAACAAAACCAACCATTTTGTGTCGAACACCTCAGGTCTTCAGACTAGATTCATTCAAATTTTGACAAAAGCCCAACCTAAGCTTATCAAGTGAAACTTCACCCTAAGGCCCTTTTCCAGGTAAGTGAGATTCCGGTGTTCTTATATATTATAAGTTATTGGGGGTAAAGAGAGCAGTGGGAGGGAAAAAACATTTATTGGTATATGGACAAATTGTTTATTCACCTTACAAACCAGATAACTGATACTCTCCCATATTCTCGATTACCATGAGACCCAATATAGCAATAAATGAACGCGGGTATCATGGTCAATATACCAATTGACCAACTTATCCCTGCCCTCCTGCATTAAATACCAGCAAATGAACGGAACCTAAGCGTTCTGGTAATCAACCCTCCTTACTTGTCATCAGCTTGTTTGACATGAAAGGCGACTTTTTTGGACACTTCTAGCTGGTTTGTTCTATTCTCTAGGACTATGTTAACGGGAGAATGCATTGAAGCTACTAGAAAACTTGTATCTTTGAACCACCTGCGAAGTTGTCTATCGCTTGTCTTCCCTCTCGGGGCTCCCCAAGAAAATTTTATAGGGTCTTCATTAGTTTTATTTGGTTTGCAGGAAGAAGAGAAGCAGCAGAAAAGTTTGAAACTTGATCTATTTCCACTTTTACATAAGCATTTCAAACTCTAAGTGTGGAATGAGGTACAAATAAGCAAGTAATGGAATGCTATTCCGAGAGTAAGATAAAGCCTAAGGTGCCCTTTTGGACGCCTGAAGTCTAATTAGGATATTGGAAAACAAAAAAATTGTATGATTATAAAATAAAAAGTTGTATGGTTACACTTTAAGATATCAGAGATAAGAGGAAACGAACAATCATTTTTCTCTTAAAGTTAAAAGATTCCTCTTAAGAGATAAGAGAAGGGAAAACGAACAGACCCTAAATAAGCACTCAATAAATATTGTAGCAGCTGTCTTAGATATTTGTTGAATTATTTTATGGTAGGCTGAGGTATTTATGGGATAAGAATCAAAAAATTTATTAAGCACTTAAAGCACTACGGATCTATGGGTAGGGAAGTGAGAAGAGTTTGTGAGTAGGAGATCTGAGCATATTTTGGAAGGCTTCATCTTTGATTGAACTGTCATAAAGAAGTTATTGAAATTAGATTCACTGAGAAGTCAATTTATTAGCCCAATTATAACATATCTTTGCTTTCTGGGTTTTTTTTGCCAAACATAGCTTTTAGGCTTTTCATGTAGGGCCCACCCCACGAATCCAAAAGCCGTTATGTGAAAGCCCTCCCAAGTCCCAAACAGGCACATGCTTGGTATCGTTATGTAGTCATTGAGCGTACAACCTGATGTAGACTCAAGGTCTTCTCTCTTTTAATTAAGGGCCCATTTGGTGTGCCTTTCCATGTGGTCTTTCAGCTGTTTACAAACTGGGTAGATCGAATTTTGGTCTATTCCCGTTTGGTTCATAGAAAATCTAGCCGCCAAAAGCCAGAGCGCCGAAAAGATGTGATACGCCCATTTTTGGGCTGATTTTGGGACGTTCCAAATGAAGCTTTTCGTGTATTTCGCGTTTTATTCTTGCGCGGAAAGACACAGAAAGATGCATGGAAAAACGTGATACTGTCAAATTAACTTCGGACTGCTCAGATCTTCATACAAAAACTCAATATGTCTTTTGACTGTCAGAACTACCAGAAGATCTTTCCAAAAAGATGCGCCAAATGGGCCCTTGCATTAACGAGGTCCTTTTGCCATATATAATAAAAGTTTTAAGAGGTTGAAGTAAGAGTGCAATTTCAGACAAAAAAAAATCATTAAATCGATTTATGTCTGAAACATGAAATAATCAGGGCAAAATTTTTACAGTTGGTGGCACAAGGGCCACAAACAGTCTGGGCCAATAGGTCTCACATTCCTCACATTAGTTTTGGTAGTTGGTATGTTTTGGGTACAGGGCTAGGTCGGGGGGCCTATAGCTTTAAAATTCCCCACATGGATTGTACAGGCCCCCATATCTTGGGCTGAGACCTGAGAATATGGGACCCATGAATAGTCTCGGCCCCAAAAAACTGCACATACGTCCTAAAAAGTATGGCCCCATACCATATTCAGAGTATAGTTTTCTTAGTTGAGCCCATGGAGACTTAGACATGAATACATGATCCAAATTTTAATCATAATTCTCTTCTTCAAACCAAACTGTAATCGAGCTAGTGCCATACACAATTTTTCCTTTTTACTTTTTTTTTTCTAAACTATGATTAAGCCCAATTGAGTGGACCCCATTATGGAGATTAATTGGGCCAATCCTCAGCTTGACTGATTGCTACAAACTACAAAGTTGTTCATTGAGCTTACTTAAATGACTTAAAAGAATCCTCCAAATAGTAACTTCGTTTGGAACTAAAAAAGGCCTTTTCATTTCTCTCCCACTTTTTTTTTCTTTTTGGAAAAAAAAAAAATTGACCCAGAAGATCTGATCATGTGTCCAAACTCCCAAGATAGATTTCTTTTTATGCACATATTTTACATTAAAAATTCTCAAGTATAATTAATTGGGCAAAATCTCAATACAAGGTGGGCTTATTTAGTAAAGTTTCTAATTGGATCAATAGGGAGCTTGGAAACATAATCCCCTGAAACATGGAGGGATCCTGTGGCCAATCCATAATATACATTAGATAGAGGAGCTACTGGATTGGGCTTGTCTCCAATCCATCAGACTATATCAACAGTGGAGTTTTTCCTATTGATAAAATGAAGTACATCTATATTTTATTTTTTTGATATTTATTTTTGGTAGAATCTTTTTATATAAATCATGCGTTAATAAGTATCGTAAAGATAGTAACTAATCAAGTGGTATTCATCAAGATTCACGGGTTTTGATTGGTAAAAGCTCTTCCGGCATCACGTCTTTTTGGCATCATAGACTTATCCATAAATCAATGAAGAAAAAAAAGGTTGGCTTAGTATTCCTAGATATTTTTTAGCCAGATTTTTTTTTTTTTTTAACAAATATAGAATGGTGAGAAGAATAAGCAAACTCTAAAAACAGCTGTCGCATGGAAGATTCGTTAATTGTTTGGGGAAGCTCACTGAATGACTTGATTATAGTGGGCTTCCCTACACGAATTCACCTATTTTTGTCGGAAAAAGATTATGATGCCAGAAAAGCATGATACCGGAAAGGATTCGACCAAACAAAATCCTCATGAATTTTGACCAAAACTCAATTGGTTACCACCCGGTTGATTGGTTATAAATTTTTCCAGTATCATGTTTTTTTGACGATATAGTCAAAATATGGAGGGATGTAGCCGCCAATCCGACCATTCATTGGATAGGGGCATCGATAGGATCGAATGCCACATGTTCAATCCCCTTGGACATGTGTGAAACTTGGTATTGGTGACTTTTAGTTGTTTAAAGTTCATCATCATCATCATCATTTGAGGTCAGCTACATGAATCCTGCTTGGCCATATAGTGGAGTTTTAGACTTTTAATAGTAGAATGGTAGCTAATGCATGAGGCTTAGATAGATAAACGTTTTACATCACAGAACCCTGACCCAAAGGGAGAGAGAGAACCAAAGGATGATTTAGGGATTTTTGGACTGCAATCCCCTCAGAAATCTTTTTTTGCAGTCCCCTCCTAATCTACTAGTAAGCCCCCCATATAAACCACATTCTACCCGTAAATTTGACATCAATCTACAGACAGGATTCCGTCCACCCCTAGTAAATCCTAACTCCACCTAGGGGTGGACTGAATCATAAAAACCCCACGGATATATTACCCCATTGTATCAATTGAAGCATTTTGGCTTAAATCTGACAGAAGAAATATTACTTTACTGAGTGCCGATGTCTCAGGTGAAAAAACGTTCCACGTTTCAACCTAAAACTTTCCATACGGATATAAAGGTGGCCTCGGAAGTAGTTGAAACAGGAGGGGTCCGGCCGTCCGGTAGAAGCAATAATTTGAGAGAGAAAGAGGTTAATGTTATTTTCAGTTTTCACTTCCTCTCCTACACGTCCTAATTGAGTGTTTGTTCTTCAATGAAGCCTATCCAAACTCATTCATGCAACGAGACAAACAAGTCTTCTTCTCATTTTTCGAGGAATTATTCTTTTTAATAAAACTGAAACGAAATCCAGGACACATAAGAATCTAAAAGATACATCTAGTTGAACCCCACTATTATTTTTCCTCTCTCTCTCTCACACAGTACGGCTTTAATGAATTTCTTGTCATTTTGTGGTGTCTTTTGCTGGATTTTGTGTAAAACTGGGATTGATGGATTCAAGGATTTGAAACTTCGAGTGTGAAAGGAAGTAACGTCCTTATTTCATTAGAAAGAGATGTTGCAACTACAACATTATTGGCGTACACTATTGTTTTTTGCTTTTGCTAATACCTGAAAAAGTAGAATGTATAGTATTTTGCTTACAAGTATATGTATTTTTTTTAGGGTGATCTCATGGATCAATAGAGATTCAATGGGTTCTACTTGGATATAAACAACAGTGGAAGGGTTAATGACTCAATGCTGTGCTTACTTGGGTCACTGTCAGCCCAACCTTGTAAAACCCAAGCCCACAAAAATTGATGGCCCAGCTACTGCTAGGATTGATAACAGTGGGCATATATATCCGAGATAAGGCTGGACGGGCTAAAGGACAAAAACGAGCAGGCCCCAGTTCAACCAGATTTTGTCAGGTTTTAGGGCCTCCATTGTGTACCCAAATCAAGCAACTTTTGTATGGATCTCATATGATAATAGATAGAGATGGCAATTTTTATCCTATCCGGTGGGTTCCGTCCTATCTTTCCCGATGGGGTGAGTTTTTATTCTTAGATAATGGGTTTTGGGATTCTATCATCTGTACGGGTATAGATAGGGCATATAAACATTATATGCTAGGTGTTGAATTTAATAATATTTTGAATTTTATGTAAAGGATAATTAATAATTTATATATTTTTTAATCAAATAATTAGAAATCATGATGCTTATTTGTGTTATTTTACTTATTTATTGTTTATATATTACAATAAATAATAAGAAATTAGATACGGGTTTTAAACCCAACCCGCCGCTACCCTTGAATGCAGGGAGGGGAGGGTTTGGATTTTCAAAATCCAACCCACCATGGGTTTTGGGGCGGATATGGGTTGAGAGATTTAGAGAGGCGCGTAGGGTTTAGAATTTACAAAACCCTCCCCCAACCCGCCCCATTGCCATCCCTAATAATAGAAGAGAATAGATGGGTGCTCTATCAGCTGTTTGGCATCAATGCCATATTCTCAGAAAACGGTGTCACATCAGTGCCACATCAGAAATTCATTTTTTTTCCAGAAAATGTCTGTTGTTAGGTTTGCTGTTTTTCCAAAAACGTTTTCTCAACCTTGAAAATCTGAAAAGGTGTGATCTGAGAAAATGTCCTTTTTGGTGTTTTCCTGTTTTTCTACTGTTGCTAGTAATAGTATGCTGACATGGCATTGAAAAACGCCTATATGGCAGCAACAACAATGGAACCAAATATAAAACTTGAGAAAACAGCATGTTTATACACACCGTTTTCTAAGAAAAAGTCTCAGAAAACCGTATTAGTTCCCGAATATCTACTACCAGTTTTATCTATGAAAATTATTGATACTTACTTATTTTTGTCTCTGATTAAGACTATTAAGGCACCGACCACAGTTTCAAGTTTCAACAAAAAATTCTGTTGTTATTCCTTAAACGGAAGGCCATCAACTTAGGGGCTATTCGTCAAATGTAAACGGTATTGTTTTCTAAAACAAAAAAACAATTGCCACATCATCAAAAATGTATTATTATTGTTTTTTACTCGTATGGCAGTTAGTTTTTGTTTGGGAAAACAAAACCATTTACATTATTAGACACTCCATTATTAAGTTAAAAAAGGCCAATGTTCTTTTCCATGATTAAGAGAGAGAGATTCTCTGTTTCTCTGTTCCGACTCAAACAAGTAGACTTTAACTTTCCCTATAATCAATTTGGTTCATTATAAATACAACTAGTAGGCCCATATATGATATTTGCAGCAGCTAGATTAATGATTTGATTTCCTAATTCTTTTCTTGAATCGATAAGCAACTATTTGGCGTTTGTGATGTTGGTTCAGATATCTAACAACCCAACAAGCATATGCTAAATACAAGCCTATAAAAGAATGTTTTCAGATGTTTTGTTAAAGCTAGCAGCTAAAAAAAGTAGCTTAAAAAAGTACTTTTTGTTGCTCAAAGTTTTCATTCAAGTTTTAAATATTTTTTTTTTAAGATTTGACAGGTATGTTTTTTTTTTTTATTTGGAATTAAAAGCTCCAAAATTTTAGACAATTCTACTAATTATTCAAGTGTAGTTAAATTTACCAAAAAACCATCTATGCCTTTGTGACATGATTAGGCATGGCATTGCTCACAGCATAACAGGTAAATTTTAGTTGTTTAATTTATAAATCTTATATAAATTTTAGTTTTTTACCAAAAAAAAGAAATACTAATCAATGCAAGTTTTATATATACACACACTCAGCATGTAATATATTTATTTCAGTTTTTTTTAATTATTTATAAATAAAATAGCTAAAAATTGAAAATTGAGGCCCAAAAGGTGTTTTTTTTTTGGCAAATATAATGAGTCAAGGTGTGTTAGGATGCATAGATTATGAAAAATAACCCAAAATTAAAAAAAAAAATCACCCTTATCCAACAACCGAGTGCAAAGTTATAGCCTTTGAAAATTCTTAATACATTGTAATTTATAAGCCCTGACTGGGTCAAGTGGGTAAATGATTCAACCTCCTGGTTGATGGGTCTTTGACCAATTCCATGTTTTTTGACAAAATAATGGGTTTTAGGAAGATCCAAACCAGAAATAAGGCCTAGTGATGGTTCAAAAAGTTTGACTGTCAAGATCATCAACAAGTTGAAAACATTGTATTTTTTATTTTTTATTTTGAAAAATTATATTTTAAATCACACCAATTCATTAAAAGGTAAGGCCGAATGGAATTATAGAGTTTGAAGAGAATAATATGAAAAAAAAAATTATAAATTGCATTTAGTGTACCATTAAATTTAAGGGCAAAATTGTGATACACATTTATAGGGAGAATCAATCATTACTAATAAATAATATGATATTTTTTTGTACTGTAATGTTGATGAGGAGAATCAAGAATTACACTAAGGCTCTGTTTGGAAGGAGTAAAAAACATATATAAAGTGTAAAATCTTGTATTTTATATTATTTTGTATATATTTTAGGGAGAAGTACCAATCAGCCCAGATCAGAATTCTCTAGCCCCAAAGTACAGGGGAATGCATCCTGACCGTGAATTGATGCCAAATTCACGGGCAGGATGTGATTTATAGGGGGGCAAAGGGCTAGTAGTGGGGGGGCTGGAATTCAGAATTCTGCATCATGTGTTTTTGTACTTCTCCCTATATTTTATTATACATATTTGTATTTGTACTCTTTCCAGTATGAGCCTACCTATATTGGACAGGTAGAAATGTCCTTGAGAAATCCTCATGATGCATTTAATAAAAGGGGGTGTTCTCCAATATGAACATTTTTTCTTGTTTCTGAAATGTGCCATATTGGCAATAAAACAAAAGCACAACCTTTAATGTGTTTTAAAGTGAAAACACCCCCAAAAAAAAGAAAGAAAGAAAGATGGTCAATCCACATTTAAAATGGATTTTTGGGTTTCGAAGTCTAAATAAAAGTAAAAAGAGCAAAAAATGGTGAGTTAATATCCATTTATCACAACTTTTATCTGAATATTGTTTGTTTTACAAACTGAATAAAACTAAAAACATGCTAGAAAGTTCAAAACTGAAACTAGCAAAATCATGGTTTCTACGTTTTTGAAACTCACAAGTCACAACCGCTAACAATGTCGACAGCTATGACAACGAAAAATTGTGGTGCCCCCCCCAGAATCGGATTCAGCCCTCACAGTTTTATGCATTAGGAATATCTTTCTATGAATAAAAACATACAAATACAGAAATATTCAAGTGGCCGTAAAAACAGTGTGAGCACCATTCTCTTTTCTTTTTTAACCAAAGGATCGATGGGGACATATATGGGTATACTCATTTGTCAGGGCTGAAGTACATAGGCTTATGGCTTTCTGATGTGGGTGTCACATTGGCAGCCTAGAAGCTGAGAGCCCAAATCAGCTGTCAATCATTCATTTGAAGGGCTGTCCCCAAAGTCATATTTCAGAAGTTTGGCTAAAAAACTATATAGGTGAGATTGAAGCCCCCAAGAACCCAATCATATTACAATATAAACTTCAAAGGGTTTAGGAATGCTAACATTATCCACGAAGGTGATTCGAAGCTCATTTGAGAGGTCGGAACCTCCTTCCATGGAGTATTAAGAACATTATCAGTTCTTTCTGATCTGCAAAAGGTGGAGTCTCAATGTTCAGTATAATCATGTCGACAGAAAAGATAACTTTGCTGCTGATTGGCTTGCTATGAAGGGCATAGTTTAGGGAGTTCACATTTGTGTCCCACAAAGGGTGTCGCACAAATGTCTCACATGTACATCTCAGCATGCGTTGGAAATATCTGCTGTATTTGTCATTAGGAAACATTCTAAATACACAGTTGGGATGTGCTGTGGGGGCGCGTTTGTAAATTCTAATTTAGGTTCCAAATTTTTTTTTTTTGTCAAATTCAGATTTATCTGCTATTTATTTTTGGGATTGCTTGGGGCCTACACGCCTACACCCCACCCCCATCTTGTGTATCTTGTTTTTCTTTTTATAAAAAAAAAAAAGAAGGGCAGGCCATCCGCTTCAGTCTCTTTGAATAGATTATACAGAGTAGTTCAAAGCAGCTAAACCAACTTATTATATGAATATTTAAAACTTAGGCTTATATCTAAAGTTTGAAATATCGATACACCTAATACGCATGAACATGTTAGTGTTTCTGGTGACCCAGAATAATAGTGCCGATACATTCCAATTTACAACTTTTGTTGATATCAATTCCAATCTAGGTTGGAGAGCTTATACATCATACCTAACATGGGCTTAAAGGGCTAGTACCTTAGCTATTTACTGGGCTTTTAACTCAAAGGCTAAGTCGGCTTTCTGGATGGGCCCACCATGGGAGGGGTTGATGGGTATAAATTTACAAGATCACTTGGCCCACTGGTTATCTGTTCTTGTGATAGAAGCTATTTAGGCTTAGGAGAACGCGTAGATGCACTATGCTCAGCTATGCTCTTCCTTTTTCCTTCCTATTGTACACCATGATTTTGTTGTGGTCCTCATTCTTGATAAGACCTGTTAACATGGTTGGTAGATCCAAACTAGTTTGATGTGGGAGCCCAATTTTCCATTATTGGCTAGTGCTGTACTACATGCTTCATACATGACAGGTCAGGTGATGCAGAGATGGGCCTCATCAATGTGGACATGGGTATAAGTTATATATATAAAATATTTTTCATTTAAGGGGGCTTTTGGTATAAGTTTTTCAGATGATCTTTTGGGTATTTCAAAGTTCAAAAGATCAGAATTTGATTCTTTTCCATTTGGCAATAAAGGACAAGAGGTTAGAAAGATACATGCATCAGAAAGCTCGTGGAAACCCAAAATGGCTGAAATCAGAAAGCCCATCTTTGCACACCTAAAATCTTTCGTATAGCAGCCCAATAGACCATGGTAGATCAGGATATTTAGGCAGCCTTTGACAAGTCTTTCCGTGCAGTCTTTTGGGTTTCTACAAGCTCGACGGACTAAAAATAGGTCTTTTTCCATTTAATGACCAAAAGCCAGAAAGATGAGAAGATGCATGCGTGGAAAGACCCAAAAAGAGTAAAAATGCCGAATTTCAAAAAGCTTTGAATGAATGAAGCTTTCTGGTCTTTCCACATGATATATAGCCTCTTAACACATTTTTAAAAGCCTAATAAGCCAAGTTGCTTACCAAATGGTCTTTGTCTTTAAAGACAGGACCCCAAAAGCTCATTATGCCTTTTGATCATCTGGGCTGCTAGAATATCTTTCCAAAGAGACTTACCAAATGGCACCTAACTAAACGAACTTCATACATCTTCATCTGTTGGGCTGTTGAAAGATATACTTAAAAAGGCTTGCCAAAGTTTAATCCCTAAATTGTCTGCTTTTGGTTTTGATTAAAATTAAGCCCATTTTAAAATTGATCTTCTTTTGGTGATCCATTCTCAAGAAAACGGGTCATTCCCTGCAGGGACCATCCATCCATTCTATTCCATTTTTCTAGGCACTGAAAGAGAAGGAAGAAATGGAGAACAAACCAGAGGACAATTTGGAATCCAAGACAGCTACGAAGTTCAATCACGTCCTCTTCCCACAGAAATCATTGAACAAGACAATGGAATGGTGAATCACTGAATCTAACCATGTCGTGTCTGCATCTGCATCTGCATCATTTTTCTGGTAGAATTCTGCATCTGGTATCATTTACCAATAAGCCGGATTGAGAAAACCAATCCAATGCGGTCTCCCCCAAACAGGCATGAGCATGAGAAAGGTCCTGAGATTAATAAAAAGCTTTTATCACATTTTCAGTACTTAAGGTTTGTTTGGTTTGTAGTCGGAATCAGAATCAGAATCAAAATTTTTTAGAATTGAAATGGTCCATTCTTATAGTCTGTTTGATTCAGACAGAAATAGAAATAGAAATCAATAGGAATAAAATATCATTCCCAAAGGAGAGGCAGAGAATGACCATCTCCTCAAATGGAAGAATGTTATTCCAGCAGGAATGAGAATGAGATTCTAATTCCATCCAATCAAACAGTTGAAATCAGAGTAGCCCATTCCATACCCTTATTCCCACAAACCAAACAGGAACTTAGAGTTTAGACCATAAAATTTAGTGCAATTATCGGAATATTCGATTTCAAAACTTGGGCCATACGGATATTCACCGGCCGGTTCATCCAAGTGGGTAGTTCAATTGCTTTCCAGTTTCCTCTGATCTCTGCCATATTTTGGTGGAGGGTGGGGCGGTGAGGGTAATAGGGACAAACACATGTGAGAGAGATCAGTACTGATCCGTGAATTTTAGAAAAAAATTATTTCAATGTTCGCTGGGTTTTGACGCTGGCAAAAATCTCCCTAGACATCAAAGACCTCCCTTCCGTTGGGGTTGCAAATGGATCGGATCAGATTCGGTAAAGACTATATCGGGTCTGATCCAACAAAAAATCTGATCGATCTGAATTTGATAAAAATTTGTTAGATTTTGAAGATTATGATTTAAATTTGAATTCAAATATCTTATTAGATATTCAATTTGAATCTAATTTGATTTAGATTGTAATAAAAAACTTAATGATATAATGTAAAATAATAATATGATAATATATAATTATATAAATAATATATAGAATATATCTATATACATATATAATACATATAAATTAATATATAATATTTCCTAATTAATGGATTTGATCGGGTAATAGTGGATCAGAATCAGATCAGGTTATATTCAAATTCGATATGTTAATTAAATGGATTTGATTTTTCTTTAAATCCCAATTATTAGTTTTTTATTTATAATATACTAATAACTAAAATAAAATATAAATTAGATGTAAAATATAATTATATATTATTTATTCTATATAATATATACTTATAAATTATATATACATATACATACATATATGTACAGATAGGGGATGAGGGGAGGCCTTTTTCATATTTCTTCGAAAAGTGAAACGTTTTTGCTAGGATCAAAACCCCAAATAATTTTCCTGTGAATTTTTGTTAAACATTGAATATTTTGATTTTGATTTTCTCCCTAAAATTCAATTAAAATCATATAAGTGAAATAATTTCTTTTCACTAGTAAGGCCTAAGCTACAAAAAAAAAGGGGGGGCGTCAAAAGGAAAATAATAGAAAACAGAAAAAAAAAACCAAAACATATACACATACACGGGAAGATCTGATAGATTGAGTAATTTAATTTACTATTAATCAATTGATAAATTAATAATAAAATTTTGCTGTTAATTAACTAAAAATATTCAAAGTTATTTTTAATATTTAAAATTTTAATAATTATATTTTTTTATTTAATGTTAATTTACAGAAAATAATTATTGTTAATTTAATGAGAATAAATATTTTTTAATAAATTTAATTTTATTAATCATTTGTAGTAATTTTAATAATGGTAATTATCTTCATTATTTTTAAATGAAATTTTGATTTACTTTAAATAAATAAAAATAATTACAAAATCTAACATTTAATTCTATTGATTTCACTTATAATGAATAATTATATAGGAATGGCAACGAGGCGGGTTCGATGTAGGGCACCCCCTCCCTACCCCCGTCCCATAGTCAAGACACTCTAACCCATCCCTATTGCCAGGTGGGTTCAAGGCAAGGCACCCACTCCCCGTTAGGGATTGGGAATCCTCGAATTTTCCTCCATCGTCCCTGATGTCGGGCAGGTTTAGGGCAAGGCACCCACTCCCCGTTAGGAATGGGGAATCCTTGAATTTCCCTACCTCATCCCCGGTGTCGGGCGGGTTTAGGGCCAAGTACCCACTCCCTGTCAAGGATGGGGAGTCCCGAATTTCCTTGCCTCATCCCCAGTGTTGGGTGGGTTCAAGGCAAGGCACCCACTCCTCATCAGGGATAGGGAATCCTCGAATTTTCCTCGCTTATCCTCGGTGTTGGGCGGCTTTAGAGCAAATCACCCATTCTCCATAAAGGATGGGGAATCCCTCGGATTTTCGTGCCTCGTCCTTATTCTCGGGCAGGTTCACAACAAGGCATCCCACTCCTCATCAATGATGGGGAATCCTCAAATTGCCCTGCCACGTTCCTAGTGTTGGGTGGGCAAGGCATCCATTCCCCATCAAGCACAAGGAATCCTCGAATTTTCCTTGCTCCATCCTTAGTGTTAGGTTGGTTCAAGGCAAGGCACCCACTCCCCATTAGGGACGAGGAACCCTTGGAGTTTCCTCACCCTATTCCCAATGTTGGAAAAGTTCATGGCAAGGCACCCACTTCTCGCCACTCCATCAAGGACAGGGAACCCAATATTCAATTTGATGACAAAAATGATCAAAAGGATATACCGAGTATCAACCAAATGGTAAGTTTCCAAAAGCATACTAAATTATCTTTGATTTTAAAAAATATAATTTTATGAAAATTTTGAAAAATTTGTTACATTTGTGTAATTTTGAAAACTTAATGAAATTTATTTTTGAATTGTTATTAAATAATTTATTTTATTTTTTACTGATTTAATTAAAAAATACACTAATTTATCTTATAGTCTGTAATATAAACTAATCAATAATTTCGTTTTTCCAATATTCTACTAATTATCTTAATAATTCGTGTAATTATTGGTTCAAATTACAGTTTTCCCTTTCCCATACTCATCTAAGTTTAATATTTTTCAATAATTTGCAATGAAAATTACACAAAATTTCAATAATTTTCCGAAATCTATTAAATGTAATAAATTTTCCTAAAATTTTCAAAATATTCCAATAATTTTCAATAATGATTTACTACATTTTAAATAAACTTTCAAAAATTTTCCAAAAATACAGTAATATATCTTTTATTTTTTGCAATATAAATTAATTAATAATTTCATTTTCCAAAATTATTTGCTACATTTAATACATTTTAAATGGACTGGGTAGGACTTTACAAACCCGACCTGTACCCGACTCGTTTATTTCATCTTCTTAACCCGCATATATGAACAGTGTCGCTCGACACTGCAGGACGAAAACCGATGCTGGGTTCCCTTCTCCGATGGCTGTTTCTATTCAGTTCACCCTAGAAACACATCGGAAAAATCTGAGAACGAATGTGTTCTCGTTTTTCCCTTTCTGTGTGTCGGAAAAGTCACACGGAAATTTCCAACCAATACTTGCACATAAGTAACATCAAATAATTGTAGAATAACCTGATTCGTCACTTTTCAACATCACCAAAGCTCCTGAAACATCCCAATCAATGCCAATCACCCATTCCAAGAATTCAACCCCTGTATTGATGTATAAAATGAAGATTGAAACACTGAGTAGAATGGAGGAAGAAGAAGCCCAGGGTGATGTGTTTTGACGTCTAAAAGAAAAATTTAAAACAAAGACAGAACGGTAGAAGAGATAGGAGGGAGGAATAGAGGTTTCTATAATCAAGAGAAGTTTTTTTTTTTTTTTTTTGGATAGTTTCCATCCCAATCACGATTCTGAAAAGTTGTTTTGGATGGTTTCCATCTCTATCACGTTTCTGAATTGTGGTAGATCCTACATTGAATTGGGGTTAAAATTATAAAGAGAATTTGCTAGGTGGCAATTTGTGAACTGTGAAGATCGGATTCTGGCTTGCATTCCAAGTTGTGTAGCACATGGCCCATCGTCCTCACTCTTCTCCTTTAATGCCTTCTTTCTCCCTCAATTTCTTTTTACTTTTTCTACATTTCTTTGTTTTCTTCGTTCTTTTATTCCTTACAAAAGTTTCAAAAGGCAAAAGTAATATTTTTTTTTCTCCTCTGATTTAACAAGAACTCTAAGCTGTACAACCAAACTGTATTGTGCCAGACAAAATGGTTTCTCTGCAATTGCCACTTCCAGTGATGAACTCTAAGCTTTACATAGAAGCTGAATTGTACTAGAGAAATGGGTTCTGGTTTCTGGGGTTTCTGCAATTGCCACTTCCAGTGATGAACTCTAAGCTTTACATAGAAGCTGAATTGTCCTAGAGAAATGGTTTCTGGTTCCTGGGGTTTCTGCAATTGCCACTGCAAGAAAGCAGCAATCACCATTTGACACGTACTCCTCCGTGCAGGAGGAGGGTACGATTTTAGAAAAAAATTGAACTCGTTGGGAGTGAGACTGAGAGAAGAATTTACTGCTACTCTTTTGGGGTACAATTATGGGTTACGGAGGTCAAATTCATGGCTACTCACAGTTAGAAGACGGGTTTCTACTTTCTCAGAAGTGCAGGGTGCAGAGAAATAATTTGTCCAATTGGGTTCCCACCGGCAGAGCTGCAGTGAGTGCCACACTGAGGTAGGGTGTAAAAATTCCAATCGAAACTGGCAATATCCAAATTTCAATCCCATTAAAAAATTTGATTTAGTATCTGAAAGATATTGAAGATTAATATTTGAATTCGATTATATATTCGAATATTCAATTCGATATATTATAATTTAAATTTTATATATAATTGTATATAATATTTAAATATTTTATATATTATGTATAAGAATTAAACAATCCATCTTTTTTTTTTTTTTAATAAAATTCAATTGGGTTACTAAAATGGTATGAATTGAATATCTGAATTTAACAGATTATGATATTTGATTTTTCCAACACCCCCTTGGGGGGCAGCCATGGTGATGATAAGACGAGATCGCTCTCACCAGAGTTTGCCTAACTCTACCAACAACAACAACATTGCTGGTTTCGTGGGAAGTAGTAATTCATTGATGATTGACGATGGGAAGAACAAAAAGAAAAGAAGAGAAAATGAAGAATTGGGAGCCAAATGAAATAGATTAATCAGTAGGGAATCTCAGGGTGAGAGCGCTGTCGTGGGAGAGATTTCTCTGAAACTCTCTGAGGACTGAGGGGGGTCCACTCATTAAACAATCAGCATCAATGACTCGGCCAGGCGTACGATACGCGTTTTGATGTCTTTCCATGGGAAGGGGGGAGTAGGGCATATAATGCTATTTTGGGTGGGGCGGCAATTATTAACCCGACCCGCTCACTTCCCCCAGTTTTCCCGTATAGCCGTATAGGAGAGAGAGAGAGAATGGGGGAATAGTTCTAAATCTGAACTATTTAATGAATTGGGGTCGGGTTGAAAGTTGAACATGTGGTTGCAGTGTTACAATGAATCTTGCTAAATAGTCCTATCAATTGGATGAGGTCAGGGTAAAAGGGTGAAGTCGCACACCGAGATCTGTAACTAGGAGAAAAGTCAGAGGCTCGAGGAATTATTCCTTGGGTAAGTATTCCAATGCTTAAGTCAATAGGATAGAGAATGATGATGTTGAGATGAATATGTTGAAATAACGTTGATCCAAGCCGAAGAGATAGTGTAAAGAGGTATTCAAAGAGTGTGGTTTCGGAAAAGTCACTTGCCTCAAGCAGGGAATACTTAATTATAATTGGACATCTGTGTCCTATATGGATAGGGCTACCGGGGTTGTCAAGATGAGGGCATCCGCCAAGGTCTTTGAGAGGTTTCCTCTTTCTCGGCGGAGTTTGCTTCATTGTCCGTATGAGATACTCCTTCTTAGTCGTGTTCTTCCATTACACAGAGTGTCGACATGACTTAAGAGGTGGGTGACCGCATAGATAGCCACATGACATCCTTGGCCAGCTCAACCATCACCCGAACACACTCTCTCTTAGTAGCACCGGGATTTATGTTATTAAGAAATAAATCTGTCTAAATGGGACCTGTATACGAGTTTAATATTGAAAGTAGATGAGTGATTCCCAAGTGGATTTCAGGGAATTAACATCCCAAAGCAAACAGATTTGGTTGTTAGGATGGGTTCGATTGGGTCAATGGATGATTAGCAAAGGAAATCACAAATCAGCCTCTTTTTATTGAAAGTAGCAATAGAATGCTGTTGACGTATAAGATAGATGGACCTAAGGTTTATCACTTTAACTCTACTGAATTAACTAGGAAAGGGCTAAGTTTGCTTTTCAGAGAACAACAAAAGGAAAACAATAGCTTCTTTATTGGGAATTCATGGTTCATGTTGATTGTTCTATCTTGATTTACTTTACAACTCAATTTGTGTCAACCTTAGACAAATGATTGAATCATCACATGGGCTACCTCTCTTGCATCAATTAAGTAGCTAATCTCTCTCCTCTTCACGGAACAACAACAAACAGATTTGTTTTTGGTAGAAACAACAAACAACAAACAGATTGAAGGCAGCTTAATCCCCCGACTCTCTCTCTCTCTCTCTGCCTATCTAAAGCAACGATAAGCTAAAATAAAAAGAGGGACTAAGCATTAAAAGCATACAAACATACAAGCATCCAATGAATTCAGTAAAAGGCATTTGATGGACTTCTTCCCAACATAAAAGAAAGGAGTGGATGGCTTCCTTGTTCTTTCCTCCTTATTTAATGTGTAGTCACTCTTTCTGACCTTTTTCACAGTCAATTTTATCCAGGAACCATACATGTCCTTGCCTTTCCGAACTCAACCTTTCTATTTGTGGTCATTGTTTTAAACTGCTGTAAATCAGTAAATGGTTGCATTTATTTGTTGAGAGAGAGAGAGAGAGAGAGAGAGAGAGAGGAAGCAAGATGAGAAGAACTGAAGGCTACCAAATTTGGGTCATCACAAAATCATTGTTTTAGAATTTAGTTTCCTGACGAGACGCACTGGTTACTGTGTCGGATGTAACATTCTTCCATCGCTTTATGGGATCTGAAATCAGCAAAAGAGTTCATTGTAGCTGATTTGCTAAGTTTATTACTCCTAGAATCAGGAAAATCTTCATGGGTTTTCGTTAATCGAAGCGTGCGACGTCTAATTTATCAAAATCAAGTAGTTAAGATTTGGAAAACAACGACAGTACTGTCATTTTTGTTTGGGGAAAAGAGAGGAGGATTTGAGTGAGAAAGATGTAATTTGGTCGTGGTTATAGTTAAACAAGAATCCCAGATGGTGATTGAAGGAACCAGTCAAGCAGAAGCTGCTGCTGAAATAGACTACGACGCCCAAAAGCAAGCCAAAAGTACTTGGGTAATAAGGCAATGACGAAAGGCAATAATATTTCAGAAGAAATAACCAGACAAGTGCTCACTCGCAACCAATTAAAAATATGCAACAAATTAAGCCTCCAAACTGAAACATCAACCTACTGTGAAACTCCAGAACTTAAATCTAATTCTGGGTTATATGTTAATTTGCTTTCTAAGTTCAAATTCATTGTCATGAACCATTACTAACATGTCACAGAACTAGCAAAGCAGCAGACACAGCCACACAGCCATAAACCCTAAACACTAACTTTATTTGGGGAAGAGATGCTCACTTACAAATTGAAAAAAACAACCGTTGAAACTTGTAGTATTCGCTAGATTTGTGATTGTGGGGTAGCAGGAGCAGATTGATATTTTGTGGTCATGGCAGTGTTGTCAGACTCCGATTGGATTCTGGGTCTCAATATTTTGACGGTTTTAACTTGTTGTTGGCTGAATGATATTAAATCGCCGTTGCCGGCCGGTTAAACGAGGAACATGGTGAGCCAGTGAATTTTTTTTTTCTCGTTTTCCGTCGAATCTGGATCTACCTACGGAGTAGCTTCTTGGCGTTTATGTGGCCAGTGAGAGAGAAAGGAGCGTCGACCATGATTAGGAAATAGACTTGAAAGGTGATAGTGATGGTGAGGTCATGTACCACTCAACGCTCAGTGGCTTCCAGTGCTCCTGAAAGGGCATAATCTCCTTTTATTACTCCCTTATATCGTACTTTATGTTTTAATCCATCCTAATGAAAGAAACAAACACTGAGAGAGACAGAGAGAGAGTGAGAGATTTATAATTTTATACTTTAATTTGTTTAATCATGGGAAGAGTAGGAAAGGTGACATAGGCAAAAATATTCGATTAAGATCCTCTCTCTCTCTCTTCTTCTTTATATATGTGGAAGAGTAGCTTTTGCAATTGAATTTTCTTTAGAAAAGAAGGTTTATCAATCAAGCCATCATCACCTCGACCTCATATGAAGCAAGTCATCTACAGTTGCTTCGAGATGGGGTTTCTACATTTGGAAAGCAGGGATGTGGGACAAGTGAGCACAAAAATCCAGTGAAAACTTTGGATTACATTCCATTTTTCACTCCAAGAGACAGAAACATGTCACTGTTATTACACCTATTCTTCCATAATATTATATAATATATATGAAGTTTCAGACTATAAAAGAAGGTGAAGGTTAGGGCCCCTGATCACACCCTCAGGGCGCATGTTAGCAAACCAGACATGGAGACATGGAGAATTCTCCTCCACTGTCGAACCCTGCAATAAATCTTCTTCCGAAAAAGAAAAGTGGACATCTGGACTTGAGTAGCACGGCACAAAAAACCCAATAAGCTGAGGTTCCAATTTCCTAAATGGAACGAACTGTTTCCTGCATTGGGTTTCTATAGATTTGGACGGAGGAGTAACTTTGGTGCTCAAATGTGGGAAAAATCAGAAAGTTAGTAGTGTACATGGATGGGAGGGACAGAGGGAGAAGAAGTTGGGCTAAGGGCGTCTTCTAGCTAGTAGTCCTAGTACTCCCATAAGAATGGCTCCTCCATCTGGAATCCGAAGTCGGCTTCTCCCGGCGAAAGCAAAGGCGAGCAGAAGCCAAACCTGTCGATTTGATTGCTGCTGAGGTCCAGGAATAGGTCGGGCAGGTCGAAGAACAGGCTGTCTTCTTCATCTGTGGACGGAGAAACTGAGAATTCTTGGGTGTCTGCGGACGTGGTGGTGAGAGATGGGGAGTGAGTGATTGGAAGAGACTCTGGTTCCGGTTCGCTAGGCTCACCTTCGGCGTCGGCTTCATGACTACTTCTCGATGGATGCTCGCCGAATGTGGCAGCGGCGGCCTTGGCAGCGGCAGCTTGGATGTCTTTGGGCGATGAGCTGGCCGGCCGGGGAAGCTCGTGAGCCCGCTCCGGGAAATTGAGGTAAGCTGACTTGCCCTTGACCGTAAGTGCTGCCACGTCGTGGGCTCGAGCTGCCATTTCTGGAGTGGGAAATGTCCCAAGCCAGATTCTTGATTTCTTCCTCGGCTCGCGGATTTCCGACACCCATTTCCCCCAATTACGCATCCTCACTCCACGATAAGTTGGGTGCTTCCCGTCGTTGCTTCTGCTGCTGCTGCTCTTCTGCCGCTTTCTACTTTCGTTGCCATTCTCGTTTTCTTGGGCTTTCCTTGATCCTTTCTGTGTTGCTGCTGTTGAATTCTTTTGGGTGTGGTTGAATTCTGTGAAGACGCTTGCGCCTGTAGAAGAAGAAGAAGAAGAAGAAGAAGAAGAAGAAGAAGAGGTGGTGCAGGAGGTAGAAGAATAGGAGCTTTGACCCTCAGATCCCATGATGGGCGGTTCTTCCATAATACAAAAGAGAAGAGCTTAGCTTTTGGAGTAAGTAGGAGAGATCGATGTGAGAGAAGTGGCGCAAAAAATAGAGAGGAGTTGGGCTTTTATTGTTCCTCCATAAATTGGAGTGTGAGAAAAAGTTAAGAACATGGGCCCGGTCTACTCTCTACTGTACAGTGGTTATCTCCTTCTGAACCCACATTGTTTATGAATAATACCTAGCTTGACATGGCCCTTATTTTTATTTTTTATTTTTTATGGTCTGTAGTAGTTTGTTTTTTTCCCTCATCTCCTTGAGTTTTTTTTTTGACTGATGCATTTTCCATGTGGTCTTTTGCCTAGATTCGGACTTGGAGTTGGACCTCTCTCTCTCGGGTCGAGAAGCTTGTGGGCCAATGGATGTTACCCACCGTCTCAAAGACAAGGCCCAATCCAGACCATGAATTCCACATGAAAGCTGGCCGGGGCCCCCCCTTCGTTTTGCCATCCCATCGAAGAGCACAACGTAGCCACCCCCCTCAGACCATGTGGACCGCTGTATTGTTTTTTTATCCTCCCTGCTAAGCCGCTCGTCGCGCCATCTATAACCGCAGCAATGTGTTCGCTAAAAGGTCCCAGAATACTATACATTTAACTTGTTACATCCCCCCCCCCCCAATGAATACATTTTGCAAAGTCATCAACTCGGGAATTTTAATTGAAAAATGATGGAAACCCACCCAGAAAACATATGGGTCTCTTTCATACACGTGACGCACATGCTTGTGGGCCAGGCCCATTCAACCATTGGACCCTACAAGAGAGAGATCCAACAGCCAGAAAGTCAACCAGAAGGCCCCATCTTCTGTCTCCTTTCTTCCTTCTTCCCAAATCAACACCCTCATTTCTTATGACCATCAAAGCCAGACCATTCGATTCACCCAACTGAGATGTGGCATCACAGCTCCAAAGACTAAGCATCTCCCACATTAATCTAATCAGAAAAGAGGGGTTTTTTAGATTTTTTTTATACGAGGCTAGATGTAGTTACTTCTTGTCCTATCTACCCGAATAATAGGAGTTCTTGTTTCAAAATCCTTTCACCAGAGAGACGCCATTAATTTCTCCAGGCCAGAGTTATGTGAAAGCAATGGGACAGAGGCTTAAGATTTCATATCTAGACGCTTAACTTTCATTTAAAAGCAAAACCCATCTTTGGGCCACCCACCCATTTAACAAAGCTTTCGTTTTCATTAAAGCAGGAAAGTAGTGATTTTAATCTAAAGAGTTTGCTTTTTTGCTATTTGCAAAGAAGCTTCTTTCCTCTTTAGCGTGGCTTCTCCAGTTTCCTCTTCGTCTCTTGCTTTGTTTACTCTCTCTGATATGTAGCTCTGCAATTTTATACCTTAAATTAAACAAATGTTATTTGCACTGCTCTGCCCTACATCGCCATCATCATTTCTTCAACTCTGTCGACAAGTTTTCGTCTGGCCTCGTGATCAAATCTGTGGAATGTGGAACCTCTTCTCTTCCACATTTTCTAATCCCCCTATTAACAGACATTTGTCCTTTTCTATTAAACTAACTGATTGATGGAAGATAAAACCAAAGAAAAAATAAATAACTGATTAATGGAAGATTAAAACTGTAGGCCTTCCCTAATGGGTAATAATTGGCCGATTTCTTTTCTCATTCTGAGGAGCAGAACATGTCAAAACACTTTTGTTCTTTTTCCCTCGATTTTTGTAATAATAGGCGATTCTTTGGCATTGTTTAATATTCAAAAAACAAGAAAAAAAATTAAACTAATATTTGCATTTGTTATATACAGGTAATCTGCATTACTATCACATGGTGTTAATATGTCTGAGTTATAAGCTTAATTTCCTAAATAATCTCGATTTGCTCCGCTCCATTTCGTTTCATGTAAAATTAAAGAAAATGAATGTTTTCCTTGAAGAAAAAAAACAAGCTTTTGATTTTGTAAACGAATTTCTTTTCAGAGAGTGAAAGCTGGGAGCAAAATCTTGGGTTTTTCCAAATAAAGGGCCGGTCCTCTTGATTCGGATCTCTGGTTCATTTTTTAAACCTCTCTTGATATTTCTCAATCAATTGGAATCGCTTTCCAAGTGAAGCCAAACACAAGAAAATTGGGAAAAACGATTCATTTTTGTATTATTGAATAATATAATTTCCAAGGGAATCATTTGTCCATATGCAACCATAAGCTGTCGTAATTAATATATGACAAGACAATTTTTTTTTCCAAGTGTTAAGAGACTATTTTTTTTTTTTTTCCGGATCATTTGAATGATTTCTTACACCAAAAGCTACGTGGTTAACGGTGATTTCAATAGAAAAATCTAACAACGTGAAAATAAAAAGTGGAATTTTATCCTTTCCATGCGTTGTACATTACTTTCACATGTTTAGAGTTGATTTTAAAAGCAAACTCAATCCGTTAGTCACCCTAAAAATGGTACATAATATGGTTAAAGTAAGTTAAGCATTAATTTTCTTTTATGAATCAATATAAAGTGAATTTAATTTTGGGAGAATGAACTGTTCAGCCCATCTCAGAATTTTTATCCTCACTGTACAGATGGAATGAATCCTAAACGTGAATTGATGTTAAATTTACGGGCATGATGCAGTTTATACAGGGCTACTAGTACACTATGGGGATTGTAATTTTAGAATTCTGCAGTGGGCAGCAGCAGCGTATTTCTCCGATTAATTTTTTTAAATTGTGAAATGTAAAGTCTAATAGGTTTGGATTCAAGCAGAGTTGAATATTTGACTATTCAAGTTTGACTCGGCACAAAAATATCATGCTTGAGCCTAGAAATATGAGTTTGAGTTTGGCCCAATTCAAAAGTTCGATTAAGCTTACAAGTTTGGCTCTATATATTAAATTCAAGCTCATCTCAAAACTTAATTTAGACCAAACCAAATTGAGGTTTTTACAAATTGATGTTAAATAGCTCGTGAAAAGCTTGTTCATGTCTATTCTAAAGTCTAAAGAACTGCATTGTTCATGGCTATGTTTATTAGTACGAGTCTATTAACCACTACATTCTCCACAAGTCTACCCACATGACACCACAGTCGTACATCGAGAACATCATGCATACAACTGTAGTTTGTAGTTAGGAATGTAAATGGATTTGGAATCGATGTATATCCCAATCCATCCAACAATACAAATCTAAAATGTGATTGCATCTCCCAAATATCAATTCGAATATGAATCCATTAAGCAGGGGTGGAGTTAGGAAATTTTCATGAAGGGGTCAAAACTTAAGATACATTGGGAGGAGGGGGAGGGAGAATAAATATGGATGGTCATATAGGGGCCAACCCATTGGAGTGGGGAGTGGGATTGGACCAGATGTCAGTCTGCACGTGGTAACGGTATGTTGCTGCTGGTTGGTGTGTACGGAGCACACAGTAAAATTAGATCAGAACAGAGGATGTGTGGGCCCGACCAATCACCAAATCTAGGGAGGCTAATTAATGAGGGAATTTTGATGGACACGTGGAATTTGGATATCGCGTGGAAAAAGAAAGCCCGGCCAGGACCAGGAAAAAAACCGGCAAGGAAGACAATGAGATTCGTACTTTTGCTACGCACAAATCTTTCCACGTGTGCGGCAGTGGGCCCATCCCAATCCAGAAAAGCTGAAAAGCTGAAAACCCCACGCTGATTGATTCTAGTGACTGAATTTTTAGATTTCAAGTCCCACTAATTTATCTTTTTTTTTCATTTTTACCGTTTTGTCCTTTTGTGATTTATAGATAACATATCAAACGGCACCGTACCGTACCGCTGGGAAAGTAAGGTATGAGATGGATATAGTTACGGAAATACCCTCTCACTAGAAGAAGTAATTGCCAAAGGGAGCTTAGGTAGAATTTGCAGAGAGAAAAAAAATGCGAAATGCGAAATGCGAAGCATGTCCCACGGCTAACACAAAACAAAAGAAAACCTTTTCAGAGGCCCAGGAATCCACGTCCACGTGTTGACAATCAGAGTGTCCATAACCACATTCACCATTCAATAAACGTTACCTCCAAGTTAGAGTTTAGAGAGAGAGAGAGAGACCACCCAGGAAGTATCATCGGAGAAGTACACCGACCAGAAAGTAGGCGTATAAATATACGTATAAATCCATGTCGAGACGTACGTGATCGTGATGGTGATGCACTTCGATCGATACGACGAAAGGGATGCCGATACGATACGGTATAAATCAAAATTAAGACTTTGTACGTGGGTTCGAAGATTTTCAACGATCGGTACGTGATACCAACTCATATTATTAATTAAATACGAATTTATGCATGGATAGCTAAGCTGCCAACCTTTTACCAGCAGCTTCTCAGCAAGTTGATGAAATGGAGGTGTGAGAGACTAAGAATGAAGGACCGACCTAGAATGAGAGAATTGAGAGAGTTGAGAAGTGAGATGGTTCATATATTCAACTATCCATCGTGACCCCAGCAAGTTGTGCAGCCAATTTGGCTTGTACCCTTATCTCACACGTATCTTTTCTACATAGAAAAGTTATATAAGATATTTTCTTTTCTTTGATGCGGCTTTAACCCTAGAGGGGCCAGGTCCAATATGCTAGATCTAGTCAGTGGGGGTTAGTGATAGGGTGCACATGGGTCCCGTGCTTTACGACTAACTCGACATTGAGAAAAACAATAACTCACTCTGAGAAGTTTTTTTTTTTTTTTAATTTAAAGATTAATTTCCAGCAAGATTTCGACAAGGACCACAACACCTACCCTGTACCTTCAAATTCTGTAAATATGAGAGAGAGAGAGAGGATTAAAGAAATGCTGATTTGGCCAACAACATGCCAGGATTCAAGGCCCATTTTAACCGACCCCCAACACCCTTATCCCAACGATGGGAAAAGCATAAATTGGGCCGTGCATGCTACAACATTGAACTGGGCCTTACTTGGAAGAAACCTTAAATGTCAATATATATTATTGTTTGGACGAGGAGTTTATAGAATGAGAGCGAAGGTTGTGTTTGGCACCATTACCATTGCCATTTCAGGCTCAAATGTTTGGAGAAGTAATGGCTTTTAATGTCAAAACACGTATATTGTGCTGATGTGGCAACGCGCCAAATATCACCTAAAATAACTATGGGTTTCGAACCATTATGGGCTTGGGTCGGGCCAAGCACAGAAAGTACCACTCTTCGTTATATTTATACGAGTAATTGGGTATTTAATCAATTAATCCAATTACTCAGAAACCTTTTGGACCAATTGGGTATTCATGAATGGAATGGACCATTGAAATTTCTCTGCCCACAGCTGACAATCAGGCCAGGAAATCAAATTGCTATGGAGAAATGTGCAATCATTTGTAATTCCATTCATTTATAATATTGTTGAATGGACCATGTCACCGTGTACCCAACCATTCGTCTTGTTTAATTTTATTAATAAACCCAGATTACAGGATACATCGGGACACAATGCTGAAAGGGATGATGGGATCAGGATGCATGGACTTCTGCTGCAAGCAAAAACAGTACGCTAACATGCTGATAGCATTACGGCGTCATCTCTGTGCTTGTATGTTTTAATTCATGGGAGATACTCTTAATGTACACAGATGGATGCCGTGCTGTTAGCATGTTGTCTCGAAGTGTATATGTCTTACAACCGCTCAATCTCTCACTTTGGATCTTTTGCTACTCACAAGTACGCAGTTGTTTCTACATCCCTATACTTATATCCATGAGTAATTACAGTTGTGCATTGGAAATATATATCTCCCTTGTCATTGATGGAGACGCGTTCCCAAAACATGACGATGGTATTCTGTGAGTATGGATGTGGGAACAATTTGTAGGTAATAACTTTAGAGTGATCACATCGACCTAGCCCAGAACGGCATGTGCATTGCATGTGATATTAACAGTGAACAAGAAAGATATATAATAAATCTCCATTAATTTTTCAGCCTCTTCAGTGAGGCTAGACTCACATTTGCTTATTTGTTTAGTCTGTTGATTACAATTAATACAAAGAAATTAATTCAAAGGATAATTGTAATTAAAGATGGATAATCCTAAGATAGTTAAAGACAAATACACGTTCTCTCCATGTCCCCACTTTCTCTCGCAAATACTTGCTACATGAAGCTCTGCACATGAACTGTTGCAGGAATTGCACGAACCTTGGCCTCTGTAAATAAATGTAGAACATAAATTACACAGTTGAAAATTTGAGATGTCAATGGGGTTGGGTGCCTATACTCAATACTAAATAGTCCTCCTGTCCAAAGCCAGTTGTTCTTTTTGGGACCATATCCAACCCTAGCTCTTAGCCCTGATTAATTATATACCGGTCCCCAGGTCTGACCATCCCATTTTGCTTCATGATCCTTGTTTGGTGGGCAATTTGTATGATTTAATTGCTTCTCTCTCTAGATCTCTCCTGACCAACCCATTTTGCTTGGTGATCTTTGTTTGGAGGCCATTTTGAATGATTTAATTCTCTGTAATTGCATCTGTGTGTGTGTGTGTGTCGGAATTAAGAATTAATGCGTCGTTTACAGAAGTCCCACTCTCATGTTCCATGTTTAATAAAAATAATTATCAAGTTAGATAAAAATATTGTTTTTTTTTTTATTTGGCAAGATGTCAGACAAACTTTGACCAATAAATTAAATTTTGGTGAAAACCCATCTGATTGGTTATCAATTTTATGAAGACGATATCATACATATTGACAAACACCACCTAAGAGGCTATAATTACCACCACATGTATATGTGCGTTTTCTGTTAAATTGGAGGTTGTTTTGAGTTAAAAAATTAGTTGAAAAGCATTTTGCATGAAAGTCTATGCCAGCGGGTGTTTAAATAAACATCAATTTGATGTTTCTGCGTTGAGAAGCAATGTTTCAATGCCCTGACTGATGTTGTGCCAGTGCCAGTGTGGTATTAACATGGATCGATGAAAGCAATTTTGTTACGAAACAGGATTCAAGCATAGATAGTTGTGATTTTGTTTCTTATATGTAAATAGTGTTAAGGTTGAAACACCAACGGGTACCAAACGCTAATCAATTGATCCCATATTTAAAAACCAATTAAGGACTGATTTATTAGTGTGTTAGTTGGTTTGTTCCAACTTTGAGGCTGAAACGGATCCCGCAATTAGCATTTTAGGGAAAAAAAGGGGTCTAAGGGAGAAGTTACAAATGGTGCATGGCATTGAATATAAAAAAAATGGGGGGGTTATAGCTGATAAGGGCAATTTTGGGCACTAATATCAATAAAAATAATTATAACTTTTTTAAAAATATATCAAATAAGGGCAAAAACAATGTTCATCTTCTTCTTCCTCTAAACCACCGAATAAATCTATATCTCAAGATTAATAAATATTGATTATAAATCTCTACTTTTTTGTTCACTATTTGTTAGCTTGCTGCAATCAAAAATGGCGGAGCCCATTCTTTGATTTTTGTATTTCGTTCTATGCATCTAGCTTCTCCACTTAACATACTCGCAGACCTCTTCCAATCCCGATTTTCAGGCTTTAATGGCATTCAGAAATCAGAACTCCTTCAGATACCTCTAACAGGCTTAGTAGCTAGAACCAAATTGTCGATTCTTGTACTTGGTATTGTGTTTCATGTGAGGAAGAAAGAGATGAACAATGTTTTTACCCTTTTTTGATATATAGTTTTTTTAAAAAGTTACCATATTCTAAAAATTATATTAAAAAGATTATTTTTATTGATAATAAGATTCAAAAATTTCCCTTATCAACTGTAATCCCAAAAAAAAAAGAAAAAAAAAGAAAGAAATGAATCAAATTCAACATTTACTCATAAAAATGTGGTCCAACTGGATGGGCATTAATGCTTTAAGCAATTTGAATACCAATACCAAGTCCAACATTATTATCTATGCTTGTTTTAGCATGAATCATGTAAAGATGGGCAACTACCAATCCCATAGGACATAGTCAGTAATAGGTTGTTTCTATACAGCCAATAGAAGATGGTGACTCATGCTGTGCAGCTGTGGTATGTAAGGGTTTTTATTCTATGTATCTTATTATCTTATCATGATATCCTCGTACTTTTAATTTATGACTTTTCTTATTTAATAAAAAGGTGAAAATTTGGGATACCATTTGGGAATTCATAAATCTATCTATCTATTTATGTATATTCATAAAATGAAAAAGAAGATACAAGAAAGGTAAGCCACATCCATGCTGGAAAGGATAAACAGAAACACCGAACCTCACAAGCACCCCGATCCCAATAACCAAAACTACTTACTGAAAAACCTAGCTTGAAAGAACAAAGGCCACCTGAAGAGCCCACACCATGCCATAAACAAACTTCCCACCAGTAAAAAATTACACCTAAGACAAACCTTTACAACCTTAATCACGAATACCCACGTCAAGAACTTGTTCCCACATCTCTCCCTTGTCATTCATGAGGAGACGTTCCCAATACACGGCGGTGGCGCTCTGTGGGTAGGAATGTTGGGACAACTTGTGGGTAGTAGATCCCCAATGCTCTATCTCTCCCCCTGGGTAAACTATCCAAATTAAACCCTTCCTCCGCTTCATTAACAGACACATTGCCTTCATCCTCTTCAACAAAACCCAAACCCTTAGCATGAGACTTCTTTAATTTCCTTTCTTCCAATTCCACACTTCAAAACGTCCCTCTTGCAAAGTCTTCTTCACCCAAGAAAGACAACCCAACACCTTCAAACCTGCATGTCATTGAGCACTAGGGGTGGATTCGAGTCGAATAGCTAGTTATTCAAGTTTGGCTTGCCAAGGTAATACGAGGCTTGAGCTCAAGCTCGATTCAAGCAAGAAACTTGAACTCAAACTCGCCTCGAGTCAAACTCGTAAACTTGAACTCGGCTCAGCTCAAGATCAACTTGAAAAAAATGAAAAAATTATATAAATAATATTTAAAAAAATTAAGAATTATAATAATTAGTTATAATTCTTAATAGAGCCCAAAGTCCAACTCTCCCATGAACACACTATACGAAACCAGCCAACTTTGGATCTCTACTCCACTTAACCTCTCTCCCTCTACCTCAGCAACTAAATACTTGTGCAATTCCACCTCTCTATCCCCAACGCAGATTCTCAAGCTAGCCCTCGTTAACATGATTTCTGCCTCTTTCCTCCAATGAAACCCTATTCCATCCCTCCATGTAGGTTACATCCCACAAATATATCTACAATACTAGATCTAAGTATCATTATAAATAAGATGCAAATACATACATTAATAGTTTAGATGAAGTGTGAGCAATCATAATACATTTGGGAAATATTGGGAAATGGTGGAAGAATTAAGATTTGTATGGAAACATTTGAATAACCAACAAAATTTAATTAATTCTTTAATAATACTAATTTAAATTATCAAACAATTTTTTATCTTTTTATTAAAAAATGGCCGATATTGAATATGTTAATGAAGTTAATAATGGGTTTGTTTCTGTTGCTCTCACTATTCTTTTGACATAAAAGACAACCAAGGGACTGGATAGGTTGATGTCCAAATAACATTCCCGACAGCGGGGTGGTTGTTATGTACTCTTACATTATATTCAGGGTCGAACCAGGAAATTTTCATGAGGGCCATAACCTAAAGTGAAGTAGGGAAGGGGGAATAAATATAAATGGGCTCATAGGAGGAGTAACCACTGGATTGGAGAGTGGGGGTGGGAGGAAATTTACATAATTACTAGTGGAGAATTTCTAGACCATAGGGGGGTCATGGCTCTCTGGGTCCCCCTGAATCGAGATCACATCTCCACCCCACAGTACATCTCCACCGTATATTGTGAACATTTCTCGATAATGATATCATCGGTTCTGATACTATCATGGAGATAGAGAGATATTCCCAATACAGAGCGGAAATATACTCTTGGGGCATTGCGGGGCGGAGATGTGAACTCCCCTGGCTCTGCCCTTGACTATTCTAGTGAATAGAATGGCATGAATATCATGCCCCATGCAAATAATACAAACTGATGGCCTGCATTTGATTTTGGATCTGCTATACACACTTATTGAGCATACTGAGTAGGAATAGTAAATTTTCTAACACCTGTCCCATGAATACCCCTATCCTACCCCTACAAGAGCTTGGATCTGAATCCAACAAAAATCATATTAACATGCTGACAAAAAGACATCCTAACTGCACATCAGGAAAATCTACTGTACTTATATGTTACATTAATGGAGAGATGTTCTTGAGGCTATGTTTTGTAAGAGTGCAAAAGGCATATGTATCGATGTAAATGAAAAAATAGTAAAAAAGTGAGAATTAATGCAAACTTGGTTTGGTTTTGCATTGAGAAATGTTCTTTTTAGGCTGTGTTTAGTACAATGTATTGGAGTGTAAAAAAAAAGAATGCAAATTCTAGTTTAATTTTGTTTTGTGTTTTACTTTATTCTTCTTTGGGTCTTATTTTACTTCATTTGTACTATAATTAAACAAAACAAGATAATTTTTGAAACAAAAATAAATCATAATTTACACCAAAAACATTTGAACTACCATGATTTTGCATCAGTGTAAATAAATTCACATTACATCCAAACACAACCTTAGTATTTGGTTGTGATTTGTTACATATGTATGGACATGAATTTCAAGATTGGAGTCTACCTTTTTCACATTGACTAACTTTGAGAAGCAAATTTTGCTCCCATTTTGATTTTGGAATGCAAAAATATCAGAAAAAAAAAAACAAATTTACTTTCATTTTCATTATATTAGAATACAAATTCACCTTAATATTCAAATTGTTAAGAAGCTTGATATGCGGCTATATGTCGAGCTGGCAGTATGTTAATTGATTGATATTGTTATCAGAGTATTTATTGAAATTTCATAGCATGAAAATCATGCCACCAAACACCCAAAAATCCAAATATCGGTTTTGAAATGGAGTTTCACCTGGCTCAGTATCAAATTTTTTATACAAAAAGAATGTAAGCAAAATTCTCAAAAAGATTAATTAATATATACTTCAAATGATATATTAATCTTACTTAATTCCTACTCTCTTGCTCTTGTTTGTGTCTCTCTTGTTAATTTTATGATTTTCTTAATTGGAAGTTGGAATGAAATGACAGAGAGAGAGAGAGAAATAAAAAAAAAAAAAAACATAAATGCATCTATCAAGTTGGATATAATTAATAAGATATTACACCTGTGACCAGTTCAAATGCACATGCTCAATTTCCATTGGGCACGTGCGCCAAAGTGGGGCCACACCACCTGTCATCTTCTGATCGATCCACCATAGCTGAGACTACTTAGCCTCTCATTTATAAATGTAAGATATTTTTTTCCTTTTACACTTGTTTATTTAAATATTTAATGCGTATAAGAACACTCTTTTTATTAAAATCAGAAATATTAAAGCCAATAAATTAATTAAGGACAATTGAGGGAAGACATGAATATAAAAACAAAAGGTGATGATGACATTAATTTGGAAGATGCCATGTCTGTGCAGAAGAGCCATCTTCTTCGGTCCCCACGCATCTGACAATATTATCAGGGCGTCTGAATTTCTGATGATGATATATTCCTTTATTTTAATAAATAATATATATATATATATATATATATATATATATATATATATATCTTTTTTTAGTTTTGTTTTAATAAAAATATATGTCATTTTTTGTTCCTGTTGGCTGTGAGAGAAAGAGAGAATAGTGGTTTTGAAAACATCAAACATCTTTGGTACAAGTGGACAATAGCCACCTACTGTATTCCTTATTAAGCATGAACAAAACATGCACATTTTTTTATTAATTATTTTTTTCTAAACTTTATTTTAAGAAGAGGGGCAGTCATTTTAAAATTTTATTAATCATTATCAGCAAAAAATAAAAAAATAAAAAAATTGTCAATATGAATTTATCTTACTCAGTTGGTTGCAAGCCGAAAACAAGAAGAGGGTTGCATGGCTCAGGTTGGAAGCCATCACTAAAACTCAAAAGCTCAAAAATAAATATATTTTTATATTATATATACGATATATTTTTTATAATATATAGTATATTTTTTTCTAGAATGTATTAAATAAAAGGAGTGAAAAAAACATACAAGTCGTATGTTAAAGGAAGTGCCAAGAGTTAGAATATAAATATATATTTTACATAAAAATGTATATATATATATATATATATATATATATATATGTTAATCAAGCCAAGTTCGCCACCTTTCAAACTGAGATTTATAGACTAAAAGTATGGAAAAGGATACAAATATTTGCAACTGAATCCAACTCCTCACGAAAATTTGAGAAAGACGCAATCCATTAAAGAGAATAAGAAATTGAAGTTTGATTTGTTTGTGAGAACCCATAATAATTTCAATGGATTGGCTAAATAAATTGGATTGAATCATAACTGTTGGAGGGACGAATTCCTCCGCAATGACTACAACGCCTCTATTAATTCAGTCCTCAAAAAACAGCATGCTTGGGCATATCCTGATCAATTGGCTCTCACTGTTTGGCTATATTAAAATCACCCCAAGTCCTGAACCAAACAATAATAGTAGCTTGAAGGTTTTTATTTGTAACATTTAAAAACCCTATTATTTCTTTAATCCGAAACTTCACTCCAGGTGAAGGGACGGTCACTTTGAAATTTTATTAATTATTAATAAACAGGTTTAGAATAACAATATTGGGTGATCACTTACTCCCTTACCATCTCGAAAGCTAGTTCTAAATAGGAGTAGATTCGAGTTGAGTCGAGTTGAATATCTGGTTATTCGAGTTTAACTTGTCAAAAATTTATGAGGCTCGACCTTGAATTTGAGATTGATTTGAGCTAGCTAGAGACTTCAATTCGAATTTGGTTCGACTCAAAAGCTCAGGTATTTGAGCTCAATTCAGGTAAAGGTCAACTGTGATCCAAACTTCTTATAAAAATAAAAATATTTATTATTTTTTATATGCATATATGTATGTATATAAGCTCAATTAGACTCAGTTCGACTTGAAAATTAATTTAGACAGAACCAAATCAAATTTTTAAACAGCCGAACTTGAATAACTCGTAAAAAGATAGATTTGTGCTAATCCCCAATTCTAAGAATAGGAAGACGAACAATAGCTTCATTGTGCTTAAACTCATGAGAAGAATTTTAGGAGTGTGGCCTCTATTTACTACACCCACATTAGCAAGATTGTCAACTGTACATAAACACCTACATATGCATACCTTGATGGGCATAGCTAGACAAATAATACATTTTTTAGACCACATGCATTATATATAATTTTTTTTTATGGCCAATCACATTTTGAATCATATAATAATAGAGGGCTACCTAATACAAATTAAATAAGACATTTTATTAATTGAATGCTAATGGTACCATACCTTAATATACAGTACCTAGTTCTATGGGCAGAGTTCACATCTTTGCCCCACAAGTCACAACGTCCCACAGCATATTCCCGCCATGTATTAGAAACATCTCCTGATGATTTCATTGGTTTTGCTCAATACAAGACAACTACGTACTAGTACTGAATAGGGATTTTGTGCTAATAAAAGGGGCCAGGTGCTGTTTTAATTAGCACTTTCTTTTTTGTCAATTGATTTTTTTTAGTGAGAAAATTCAAGGTACATGAAAGAATTAGGTGCAACATATCACACCACAAGGTGCAATCAACAATAGCCTAGCGCCATTTTCTTGTTATATATGAAAAGCAAATTTTGTCTCATTAATTTCCATGGTTTACAAAATATTAGCCCTAGCTAGCTAGGCTGGTCATCTTCCAAGTTGGTTCTTGTCTCATTTACTTTCTCTTGTATAAAATAATAAATTTAAGAGCTGCCCAATTGTTTAATGATCTATTAGGTCGGTTTCCTCCATCTAGAGTATCCAATGTTGTTAAACTATCTATAGGAATTCTAAAGTAAGATGCCATCGCTTACTTAATTTTCAAGTTGTACTGAACATGGGTCTTAAATGTAACCCTTAATTATATATACATATAGAGAGAGACGTCACAAAACCTCATATTTTGTTGGATTTTTAACTTCTCAACCTAGCTATAGGAATCAAGGAAATCCCAGAAAAGAAAAGTTTATGGTTCAGTAGGACTACTTCAATTCATTTGGTTATTGAATCAACCCCACATCAGAAGTGGTTAGTAATTTCCTTTGACGTAAGAGAATTAATAGATAAGGATAGTTTATAACATCATCACTTACCGTTTACCTTATAACTTTCTTCCCTTGAGATTTCCTCATCTTCTTCAATGTTATATAGACACAGTTATCATCTACAATTCATAGCTTGGGTGCTAGTTTGAGAGTGATAGGGTTGTCCTCTGAAATTAACCACACGTTCACGTCTTTGTCCAAGTTGTAAGATGACCACTTGGAGGGAAAAAAACTGAGAATGGGGCTAGCTAGCAATTGTCTCTGTTTCACATCTTATTTACTTTTGTCCTCTTTAAAATATGGGAAAATTCTCAATTAGTATTTTGCACTTTGGGTCTATTGCCACTTTGGTCTCCAAACCTTAAAATGTGACAATTCAGTATTCGAACTTTCAAAATGTATCAAACCAATATCTGTCATTATCCAATTTGTTAACTAGTCGTTAAGTGACATTTGAAAAGATACAAATACTCTTTAAGAATCTAATTTTCTTTATCAATCACCTACATGTTGATAAAAATAAACAGTTTCAGATTCTTACCTCTTCTATTCAAAAAAGTTGGGGTTACGTCTCAGTGGGAATTCTGTGGTGACCCCAACTTTTTTGAACAGAAGAGGCAAGAATTTGGGATTGTTCATTTTTTATCAATGTTTGGATGGTTAATAAAGAGAATTAGATGACACTCGAAAGGTATTTGTGTCTTTTCAAATGACACTTAACAGTTGGTTAACGGGCTGGTTAATGACAGGTACTAGTTATCTTCCCTTGAAATATCTTCATATCTCTCTCTCTCTCTCTACACACACACAGTTGATAAACAAATAATGGAAGAAAGCAATGTGGAATGAGATAGATTCAAAATATCTCATAAGATAATGGGAGGTTGAAATCAGTGCATGTGCACAATTCTAAACAAACACACCCCTAGAAGTAGAAGACGAGGATAATAGCTACATATTCACCAATCGATGTTTGATTTGTTTTTATCTATATTGTCCTAAATTTAGAGCATGTGGAAGCCAAATTCAATGTATCAAAGTGATGCTATTACATGTACATATCGTCAAGAAACTTGAGATGATTATTAATTAGACTGCATTATTGTTTACAGTTGCCTCTCTCTGAAGAATTCTAGGGTTCATCTGTATCTGTGCGAGTTGTACAATGCCGCATGCGAGAGGCAATTTGTAGTATAATAACTTAATTATCCTATTAAATATTTTTGCCTTTATGAAAAAAGCTCTGATTTTCTCAACTTTGTCCTAAACAAATATTACATTAAATGCTATTGTTTATGATGTTTTCCTATGTTAATTTCTTCTCTTCAAATAATTCTAAACTCCACTCTTTTTTTTCTCCACACCAACTTATTATAATCATTAGCTCTCTTCTTTATATCCCAAAGCATGTATTCAATTTGTATGGTAAATATGGTATTACGGTTCAGTTTGGAAGGAGTAAAATACAAATATGTACAATGAAAATGCATATAAAATAGTATAAAATACAAGGTTTTGCATTCTATATATTTGTATTTGTACTCCTTTCAAACTAAGTCTAAAGAAAGAATAGAACTTATCCTTTCTGTAACTTCTGAACCCATAGAAGAGTGCAAAACTCTGTATCCATCATGAGCCGATGCGCAGCGATGGTGCGAGATCGCTTTTAGAATTGAGATATGATAAGCTGAAGTGTGCTGGTAATGTAAAATCACCTTTAAAGTTGATTATGAATTGTAAAATGGGCTGTATTCTGTTATTTGATCATTCTCATTCAAACCGCATTCGCCCCCTAAGGTGCAACCCAGACCTTACAAATCAATTTCCAATATAAAACAACCCGCTTGCTTCTTGAAAACGTGTATCATTTACCAAGACACTCTTGGAGTAATTTGTGCCACTTGGTTGACTAGTACTCTATTATAGAGTTTTCAGCCACTTGAATGGATACAATTAAAACACAACCATTCAAAAAGGATATGGTGTAGCATGCGCAAGATGCATGTGCGTTAAGGACACCCCATCTCCCATAAGCATGTATTGTATTATATTCTTCTCTGTGAATTCCTACCCATAGGAATAGCAAATTAACTTTGAAACTGAATTCTACATTTTTTCCCAAACAATATAGGTTAAGGTGATTTTACATACTTCAAAAGACCAAGACAAGAAATGAAGGCAAAATACATAAAAGATAAATCAATAAAAACAAAACCTTAACAAGAGGGAGAGTTCAGAACTCATGTATTTTATCTTCCCTCCAAAGTAATACATAAATCTAATAATTTGAATGTGAGAATTCTTTTAAGCTTTTTTTTAAGAACTAGTGTGGGTTTCAACTAAGATTGTTTCTCATGTTCCCAACCACACCATTCACCATATTGTTCCTGTTTCAGACTCACAGGAAAGCTAATATATCTAAAATCCTAACCTTTTGAAATAGGAAAAATCTATGATGGTGAAAAGACATAATACCGGAAAGGCTTTGACCAATTAAAATGCTACATAAATTTTGATAAAACCCACTTGATTAATTATCACTTCTATAATGCCGATTGGTTGGTTATAAATTTTTCCGATATCATATCATTCTAACATCACAATCGAACCCTTTGAAATATACCACAATACAACATGAAAAGCAGATGTTTGGGGTGTTAAAACTTGAAAGCATGTAGTTTCAACCACAATACAGTGGGGCCTAATGGTTTGAAATACACCACATCTATTTAAGGCCAGGGTACAAATTGCCTACTAAATTACTGATGTTGATCCGTGGACTAAGTTTAATATCAACCAACCAATCCATGGATAGGTTAAGTGGAGTGGATAAAAACATTGGGCAAGTTGAGAAGAATGAAAATAGAACTGAGAAATAATATATACCGTAGAGATCTGAGAGAGAGAGCTTTAAACATTATAGAAAGAGAAATATATCGTACACGCTACTGTTGTAACTTCAACACAACTATGAAACAATTAGGGCATATAGAAGCCTGAAGAAACAAAATGCGGTCTTTAACCAAGGGCAAAAATGAAAAAAGTTATGATTCATAGTCATATTGGAGTGAAACAAAATCAATCAAGTGATTGGTTCTCGGTTTTTCCAGTTTGATCATCCAGTCCAATCCGGTTTGAAAACAATGTTTTATTTTATGTTCTCACTAGGTATATATATATATAATATATGCTTAAAGTGGAGCCCCGATCTCCTGCAAGCAAAAATTCTATACACACAACATCCATCCGCACATTTGGAATATCTCCTGTACATGTTTGATAAGTTCTTGGGAAGATGTCCTTAATGTATGGCTAGATGCCTTTGCTTTCAAAGTGTGTGCAGAGTTTCTGTTTGCAAGAGATCTTGTCACATTACAATGGAACCCAGATCTCCAACAAGCAAAAATTGTATGCTTACAGCATTGCATCTATCTGCACATTGGGAATATCTCCCGTACATGTATGTTAAATTCTTAGGGAGATGTCCCGAGCGTGTGACTAAATTGCTTGTAAGAGATCCCATCATATTACAATAGAGCCCGGATCTCCTGCAAGCAAAAACTTTATACACACCACATCCATTTGCACATTGGGAATATCTCCCGCTTTTTGATATCTACCACTATTTACAAACCTTATTCATCGTCTATCATTCTGCATATAGGTTTTCTACATTTATGATTGCAACATCTTTGTATCATCCTATTTTTTTAGTAAATTATATTTTCAGACTAAAATACTTTTGCTCCATAAAATGGGGGAGTATGTTGCTGGCATACTGTAGTCTAAAAATTGTTTCAATGCATGACCATATAACAAGGGGTGTCAACGGTATTCGAAAATCCAATTTTGAATTTGAGATTCGACATAATTGAATTGAATTTGGATATGACTTGATTTGATTCGATAAATATTTAAATTTGACCGATTATTTAATTCTTATATGTATTATATAAAATATTTAAATATTTTATAATTTATAATTAAATTATATAAATATTTTTTATATTTATATACTTTATAATGTTTTATTTTATATATTTAATTATTAATTACCTAAAATAATTAACTGATTAAATTCAAATTCAAATATTGACTAATTCAATTCGAATTTTGGATGGGGTGAAGCCGGTCACTCTCAGTTAACTAGAAGCTATAACCAGTGGTTGGATGAATATGGGTTTGTATTAAATTTAAGTTAAGTAATTACTTGCAGCTCGAAAGAGTTGAGCAGAGTTTGGTGGGAGCTATATAGGGTTTGGGAGGGTTTAAGCATGGTTTTCAAAACCGGACCAGATTGGATGGTCAGACCGGAAAAACCGAGAATCGATCAGGTGACCGGTTTTGGTTTTCCCCAAAACTGGAATTTCTTCAAAAACTATTGACTTTGGTCGGCAAACCGCTTACCCGGGTGGTTAATCATTTGAACCGTTCAAACGGTTTTGACCATTTTTTATTTTTTTTATTTTTTTAATTTTTGTTAGAATGGGCCAACCGTTCAGTTCGAACGATCGGACCGTTCGGCCTAGTAACTGAACCCCTGACCGGTTCGATCTCCGGGTTGGTTTTAAAAACCATAGGATATTTGCTTTCATTAATCTGCTTTTGGAAAAGCCACTGAGAGAAGCTTATTTAGGTATTTCTTTTTTTTTCTTTTACAAAACATTGTTTATAGGCTGTCTAGATTGGACCAAACTCACAAAGCCAAAAGTAATTAAAAACCCCTCCAAAATAGACACTATATCTGAAAAGAAAAGAGAGATTTTTTTTTTTTAATTATCAACGACCTAATTAGTAAGACAGGACCCATTAGCACACAACGTAGTCTGTCATTCCGTGGTCTGAACGAGATTGCCTCATAAGTCATAACCAACTGAATACCAAATTGATTGATGAAAAGAATCAAGAAAGAGATATATATTTGTCTTAAACTATTTTTTTAAGTAACAAAACACAGAGAATAGGGCCTAAAAACCATATAAAAAAGCTGGCTGAAGCCATATCTATTTTGGCTTTCCTGTTTTCCACTAAACACTGCTTTCGGCTGAAAAGCAGCTTGCCATAGAATAGATCCAAGGGGTTAAAGTTAAACTGGCACCATCAAGCATATATAAGAATGTGCAGATATTCCACATATCCTGTCTCGTACGTAATGAGAATAGCGATATGAGAATGTTTGGTCATTAAGCTTTCAGGTCCTGTGAATTAAGCATAGCACCATGAGCTTTTGGCCAGTTGGCCGAGAGAGACCTTCAATGAAAGCACAACACTACCTACCTAGCTTTTGTCCTCCTCTTGTGAATTAAGCTTTCATCTCATGCACAAGCTATATCACTACGTGCTCATGACGTATCTAGATTTTCATGGCCCCTTGGTCAGAGCTTTCATTTACGTACCTTTAATTTGCTGGGTCCCACGGGGCCTTCATGATTGTGCAGATGGGTCCCATTATAGAGGATCCAATTATACCACTCAGTACTGAGGGGGCTCCCTCTGATTTCAATTTTGGGGAAGGCAACTGCAACGGATCATCAGGCTCATAAGCTCTCATGTGATCTTGCAGTTCTTTGAGGGGTGTTTGGCAGAATGACTGTCATCTCTTCAACTGGCAACTACACCAATGTATTGCCGAAAATTGATCTCTGAGGTGAAAGGTCATGACTTGTGAACTGTGGATTAATTTCCCATGCATGCCATTTATGGATCATGACTTGTGACCTATGGGGTTGTAATTCAGAATTCTGCATTGAGAAGTAACAGTCTACTTAATCCATTAATAAGTCAAATGTGTTTTTCTCCAAAAAAAAAAAAAAATCAATCCATCAAATGTGGGGTTAGTAGACCCGAACTTCTCTTGTAGTGACAGATAGGATAATAAAAACCGATAAGCCGAACTGAATCAAGAAAACCGATCTGGTTAAGGGTGATCTAAAATTTGATCTGTCTATAATTGGATTGAACAATACAGATCCATCCTTATCCAATCTGATTTGTGCTTGTATATTTAAAATTTATATTTTATCTATGGTTTGGATACAGGATTATTAGTAAAAAGTCATAGATTTAAGTTTGATACAAGTTATTTTCAATTCATTTTGTTCAAAACATACAAGCCACTTTTAGTTCATTTTATTAATAACATATAATAATTTGATCATTTTTATTTATTTATTTATTTATTATATTGTTCAAACGTTAATGAACCAAATTCAGATCTAACTATATCTGAATCGGATTCGACCCAATCCATTTGCAGCCCTACAATAGAGAGGGAGGAATATTAGTTTAACTGTATCCCCCAACATGATCCTTGTCTGCTTATTCTCCCTCCTCTCATTCAAATCAACATAGATATGGTTTTCATGCTGTTTTGGTGTTTGATTTCTAAACTCCATCTGACTGATAGACCCGTTTATCTAAATTTATACCCACCACCCTCTTTGTTCCTTTTTTTTTTTAATGGAAACACAGAGGAGCTATACAAGACGGGTAGTTCTTCCCCACGAATCAACTAAACAAATAAGCCTAAAATCAAAAAGAGATACAACCAGAGTTAACCAAAGGACCAGTTTGGAAGAGTACAAATACAAATATATAGTGTGCAAATATTTTGTATATGTTTGCATTGTACATATTTGTATTTGTACTCTTTCCAAACTGAGCATTAAATACAAAATTTACATTAAAAAGGTACAAAAGAAAAAAAAATGAAGTATCCAAACAACACCCATATATAGGGACACAAAATTTACATAAAAAATTGAAGTCATGACATGACCCATATATAAGATAAAGGAGTATCATAGCTTCACATTCCAAAACCTAAAATTAAGATAATTAACCTAATCGTTTTGGAGTCCAATAAAGTGATAAAATTTTGTTTTTTTTTTTTGACCCCATTTGGATAGGGGGAGAATTGACATATGACCTAAAAGTGGAAGTATAGACTTGAGGTTGAAACAGTGAGAGAGAGAAGGTTTGAGGGAAGCCATGGAAGGTACTTTTCTTCCAAGAATGGTCGTTTTCCCATGTTTATATGAAGAGAGTTCAGATTTGTAGGTGAGATAGATATCCCTTCTTCACCTAACAACATGAAGCTTTCAGACCACCATCAAATTCTAGTGCTTGCCTTTTGTGTACCACCAGTCATCTGGTTAATTCCAAAAACAACACCTCACACGAAGCTTCCTTGTTTGTCGCATTGGTTGGTTTGACCTCTGAACCAACCAAACAAAGGGTCCCCGTTCTCAGATATCATGGCTGACAGCAGAGAGAATCATTGATCCTATCATACATAGCTAATCGTGTCGCCTTTGAAACCATGGAAAGAGGCCAACCTATTGAATGGCCCAAAAGCCAAAACCCCAGAAGGATTTTCAGAATTGAAACAATTAAAAGAAACACGTGAAAGCCGTAAGAGAATTTATCAGCATAAGAAGAAGCTGATATGTCTTTTGAATTGGTTGTTGGGTTCGAAGCCTTAGGTTTTCAATCAAGATCGATCTAGTTATGTCTTTTGAAGTTGAGAAACGAAAAGCTGATCGATACATTGAAAAGGGAAATCAATTATAAGACTAATTGGGTGTTATATATTGAGAGAAGCCCACGAGTTATCCGAGGATTAATGCAGTAAAGAGATTATCCTCCAAACATGGCACATGCCTCTATATATCTAACAAGCAAACCTAAGAATCCAAAGCTAATCTCTCTCAACTTTTCCTACAACGACAAACCCAACAAAAACAAAAAGCTAGAACGCAGCCGTAAAGCATGCTAAATTGAAGAACAGAAGGAAGAAACAAATTAATTAAAGACCCAAAGTTTCGCCAACCCTGAACAGTCTCTCTCATTTGGCATTGATATAGCTAGCTAGCTCAGTAAAGAGTCAAATTAAAACAAAGTCTTTATATGCACAAAAGGTTGAGAGATTTTACTTTCCCTTTCGGTTGTAATGATGGCGAGGAGGAGGAATTCAAATTGGGAGTGTGTCGCAACCACAAAAGGGAGCCCAAAGAGACAGAGAAACACAAATTAAAATCTACAAAAGGTGATCACCACAAAGGTTCAATGTACTATTGATAATTAATAACATTCTTGATGTACGTAGCGTGATACTGTGGAGCGTGTGTAATTCTAGTACTCCAAATGACATGGACTTCCATTAGTATACCAGCTTCACGTAAAACGTACGACATCCATTTTGGTGGAGAAGAGCTGCATTTGGTTTCTTAGAAATTAATTCAGAAAGGAAAGTTGTGGGAATGTTTTAGTCTTAGTTTGGGAAGAGTATATACATATAAGTATGTTCAGTGTAAAAACTTGTATACTGTGTTTCTACACCTTGTATTTGCACTCTTCCCAAAATCATCTGTCTGGGGTTCAAAATTTCGATCAGCGATTATGTTTCTGGTCTGGTTTTCAAAACCATAACCCTAGGACCGAGTAGCTTTCACCATGTCTCATAAAAATCTTACAGTTCTTTTCTTGGCTTTTCTACATCCCAATAGACAATATAGGATAAAACAAGTCCACTCATATTCATCACTATTAAATGAAGCTTGGTCCTAACAGGGATCACAAGCATTTATATTGTATGAGTATTATGATAATAGAATAGAATTAGTAGAGAATATATATATATATATATATATATATATATATATATAAGAAGCTCAAATTGCAAAGAATTATTACTACTTTTTGGTAGGAGATTCAAATACACCATGTATTCCAAACATTGTTTTAAAAGGCTTGAGCCTTGAGGTGTGTAGTGTACACCTTGAGACTGAGGTGCATATATTTTGCCTCAAGGCTTAAGCTTCACAACTTTGGTTGAGGCTTAATTGTTAGAATGAAGCATAAGCCTTAAGGCATGAGGTGTAATGCAAAGTGCAAGCCTCAAGTATTAATATTATTTAGTGATTTAATGCAAATAAAATACATTTTTTTTATAATTCAAACTTCAAAATATATGAAAGAAGCACTTTAATAATTATAGGCCAAATAAAAAGTGTAAAAATGAAAAACCAATAGGGCAAATCGAGTTCTATTGATTTCTCTTAATATTTTAGAAGGGTTCAATGCAAAAAAGGGTCAATCAAGTTATTAGTTTCTCCTGGATAAATCAAGTGGAATTTTTCTTCTTATGATCGAATCAATTTAGTTGTTTCTTTTCTTCCCAACGGTAGGATGACCATTAATCTAATATCCATTATATGGATGATTCTTCATATGAATAATTGCAAAACTTATTGCTTATAAACTACTATTTTATGGATATTTGTACCATCCACCATTCTAACTTGATATATTACATGTTATTTTTGTCATTTATAAAATTTAAATATTTTTTTTGACTTTCAAGGCTTATGCCTTACTTTTTTGGGTCATTACACCTCAGATTTGCCTTTACCTTTTAAAACCAATTAACACCAAACACCCCCTAATTCACTGAAAGATAAAACATACATGTCATTTGGTTCAACCACTTCAACTGTTATCAAACTGTGAAAAGTGCCTTACCAAAAAAAAATGTGATAAATGCCACTATGGTTGAGAAGGAAGTTACATTCTTAATTTGTTTTATAATGTAGACTTTGCTAAAAAAACAATTGGGTCAGGGTTGTGGACAGCACAAAATGCCATGACCATACCACAGAGAGAGCTTTCAGTTCTACAGGGTTACCACCTCAATTATTTGGGTCATCTATTGGGTCATATTTGAAGACATGTTCCACAACTTGTTAAGAGAACAAGTAGTGATGATTATGACTAAAAAACGAATAAGACATGTCTCACTCTCTTGTAGGGTTGCAAATAAGCCAACAGATGAAACATGAAACACAACAAAAGAGAGAGAGAGAGATTAATTATTAGAGAAGCCGAGCAAATGATTCAAAACTTCTGCCTTGATGATCATCATAATATTTTTCTTTGTCTGTTCAGGCTTTTATTATGCTTTGTCTATCTTGATTTTCTGCTTTTAGTTTAAGCGAGACCCCAATGTTCTTAATAAGAAATTGAGTAAATTGTGAAGCTCTCCTCTGGAACCCATATTCAAGCGTTAAGTGCTTTAGGTATGTCTCCTATTCTGTTTATATCAGCTTAGAAACACATCTCTCCAAAATATGTCTGTATATATGCCAACATCGGTGGTAATTCATGGGAAAAGCTTCATATATTAGTCCTTGATCCATCTGATCAAATTAATGATCAAGTATGTGTTCCAAGTTACCAAGGGTAAGGACCCAACAGTATTAGGTGAACCCTACCATGGAGATTAACTAAACTGAAACTGTATGATTGCCTTATTGTCTTTAGAAGTGGGAACAAAGTTCTAATACATGTTTATGACTGTGAGAAAGGTCCATAGATAATGCATAAATTATATGATTGAAAACATCTTATCATACATCTTGATTTTGAGAATTGAGAATATAATAGCAGGGAACCATTTTATTGGTTCTCTTGGATCCGAAATTCGGTAAGAAACAATGAATTAATGCCCCCAAACCTTATAGAGTTTTAATCTAAAATCCTAAATTATCTCAAATTCTATAAGGTTTTGATAAACAGGTTCTATTGGAATAGAGATGGGTCAGGTGCCCAAATATTCTCATAAAATGGCCATCCTTAGATGAGAGTGACCAATTGAAAACTAGGTCTTTGTACGTAGATTTCTTTCATCAGTGCAAGAGTTAAAGGTTGGTTGTTGCTTAGGCAATATAATTTAGGGGTTTTATAGTTCAGCTCACCCCTGGGGTGGACTAAATCTTGCCCGTGGATTGATGCCAAATTCACAAACAGGATGCCATTTATAAGGGGGGGGGGGGCTACTAATAGACTAGGAAGGAGCTACAATTCAAATTTCTGAAGTAGATTGCAGTCCACTTCCCCCTATAATTAATTTATGGGTGTAATAGCTAAGGTGAAATATATACATCTGCAATTTCCACTCAGGATCTTTATTCCACATGGAAACTTTCAACTCAATATAGCTTTCATGTTGTGGAATTATGCACATAGGGCATCCTTTAAGTGCTCATGTATTTATAAATCAAGCAAAGAAAATTAATGGCATCAATTTTGGAAGCAAAAAAAAATGTTAAAAGTTGGCATTGACACTTGATAGTATCAAATAAAACAGAGTCATTATTTGGTACAATGGTAAAATTTTGGGCTGACAAGCATGAGAATACATACTAGCCTGAGTTAGAGAGCATTAACTTATAACTTTGTGAAAAAATTATGGTTTTCAAAACCAGACCGGGCCAGATAGTCAGACTGGAAAAATTGGGAACCGATGAGGTGACTAGTTCCGTTTTTCCTCAAAATCGGAATTTTTCTAAAAAACATTGATTTGGTTAGCAAACCATTGACCCGGGTGGTTGAACTGTTCGAACCGTTCAATAGTTTTGACCATATTTTATTTTATTTTTTATTTTTTATTTTTTTGTCAGAACGGGCCATCCGTTTGGTTCGAAAGGTCAAACCATTCAACCTGAAAACCAGACCCCGGACCGATTCAGTTTTAAAAACCTTGGAAAAAAATTTCTAAAAGTTGGGTTTATATCCACTTATCCTGTACACTGCTCCCAAGACCCTAGATAGCTTAGACCAATATGGGATTATGTGGATCATATGTACAAAAACACTATATCCATCATCATCATCATCATTATCATCATCTAGGCCATGTACCAATTATATAGGGTCAGTTACATAAATCCTATTTCAAACCAATATTGGGTAATGGCTTTATCCATAGTGACGGGTTATGTGGATGATATGTACAAAAACACTATATCATCATCATCATCATCCAGGCTTTATACCAATTATGTGGCATCAGTTACATAAATCCTGTTTTACCATTCTATTCTGTTTATTGGTAAATTATGGGCAGATAGATGTTATTAATTAATAAGGAGCATCTCACTAGCCGTGGAAATTCTGATGTGTTCTATCAGCCTTTTTTTACCTGCCAGAACCTACAATAAGCTTCAAACCTCGCAGCAATGGAGGTGAATAAGCTTTTTTTTTCAATTAAATTAAATAATTGACATACATCATTGGGCTTGAATCTTGTACCGCCTTGATCACTTAAACATTTCGGCCCAGACAGTTGTTCAGGTCAGGCCCAATCATCCTTTCCTGAACTGGCCATAGTACCCCTGTTACATCTAACAACTCATCAAACGTTCATTGAATTTGACAGATAACTGACCATGACTGTTCCATATAAATGTAGACATCAATGCCGTAACAATGAACAGGTGATCATCCGGCTGGTTTCTTTGAATGGCTATGGTCCATGAATTGTCATTTATATCATGCAAGGGCCCTGTTTAGTTTGTGGGAATATTAGGGGTCTGAAATTGGAATCTAAATTGTCCATTCTGATTCCAATCGTTTAGTTGGTAAAATCAGAATCCCATTCCCGTTGTGGGTGATGGTGGAATGACATTCCCCCATTTGAGGGAATAGACATTCCCTCTTCTCGCTTGAGAATGAGATCCCATTCCAGTGGATTCTAATTCCCATCTATTCTGACTTTATGGGATTTCGATATCAATTCCAGCTTTGAACCAAGCAGACCCTAAATCACAAGCATATATTACACGTTGATTTTACAGCTTGAGATTAAAGGATGAGCTCCGATTCTCAATCTCAACTGCTTCATCTAGAGTTTTGAAAGCAGTGTATGAAACCCTATGCCGAAATATTTGAAAAAAAAATTGAAAAACATAACCGGTTAGCTAAGAAATGTGGCTGGGGTTCCACTATGAATCAAGTCTCAACATTTAAATTTTGGCATGTCTTAGCTCGATTTGACTAAAATATTATTAGGTTTAAGTTTGATTTGAACTCTATTTTTTGGTTCGAGCTCAATTCGATTAAATATTTGATGAGCTTGAGTTTATAATATATAAGATATATTTTATTATAAAATATATATATACGAGCCAAACTCGCAAGCTTTTGAGCAGAATTTCTTATTGGTCAAGCTCAAATTTGAACAACTAATCAAGCTTATCCCAAGATTTGAATTTGATTTGAACTTGTTAGAATCGAACTTGAACTGAGACTAATCAAATCTGAACCCAAACTATTTGATTAGAGCTTTGATTCAATTGCACCCTTACCTTGAGCATTTTTTGCGTGATAGACTCTCAAACTTGAATCCATGTTCTCATGCTTTATCAACTGCCAAGTTTTTAAATTATCTCACTAATCAAGAGTAGTTTATTAAGCACTCCTTAAGGGTTTGTATGGTTTTGTTTTCTTTTTAAATATATAGAAACAATTGCCACATCATTAAGAGGGTGTTCGCTAATATATATATATATATATATATATATATATATATATATATATATATATATATATATANATATATATATATATATATATATATATATATATATATATATATATATATATAGATATAGATATAGATATGATTTTATTTCTTAAAAACGAAAACAATTTCTCCAATAGTTATTATTTGTTTTGAAAATCAAATTCCGGGATATTAACCAATACCCCATAAGATAAGTGAAACTTCATATATAAACTGCATTTGGTATTCCTTATTTTAAAGACTTATCTCTTTTTTAGTCAAAAACTCAATGTTCATGGGGCATTTTAATTGCAAAAAAGAAATAAATCCTTAACATAAGGAATGCCAAATGCACCATAAATCCTAAACCCTAATACATTCAAGTTGTAAAATATATTTTACACTACCATTTGTTTCATGATTTTTTCCAACCAGTACTAATTGTTAACTCGATTCTTCCTGTAATGATGTAAAGCCTTAAAAGGTGAAATTTATTCACAGACTAGGTCATTAATTTGGACCTAATGACCCCTAAACCAATAACGAATCCTATATATTCAAGTATTCAAGATGTCACTATGCATATATACTAGAAGAGACCCGTACATTAAACAGATTGGTATTAAAAATGCCTATCTTAGGAATTAATTTGTTGCAGGTGAATTTAAATACCTGGGAAGTACTTTAATTTTTTAAAAATTCAAAAAAAAAATCACAAATTTTAGAGGAGTGAAGAAGAACTTAGAAGAATTAATGTGACGTGGACAACTCCATTTTTTATAAATATATATTATACACTGACCTGTCGAAAATCATTTTTAATTCTTTATTTTCTTAATCAATGTCTTATATATATCGACCAATTTAAACTTAAAATTCCCTACAAAGATGGTGAGCTTCATCCTAGAATGACTGAAATCTTCGTTTTTTTCTTTTTCTTTTTATCATTCTATACATGAATGATGAGGTTGGATTGGATCTTTTAGTTGAATAAATGATGACATGGATGCCCATGCATACCCAATAACTCAATATGTCTTAATTAACTCATTCTACCTACCTACCTACCTAGGTCCTGGATTCAGATTAATATAGATGAAGAATTCGGCTAATTAATGGCATTCAATGTTTTGGACCATTGTTTTGGCTGAAAAACCAAAAAGTTGCCTTTTCTCATGTATGTGCTTTTATATTGTAACTAATTAATTAGTATCAGATCATGTGATACACATGTCTGTCTATGAATATTAATTAATTAATTATGGTAATATATGATATATAATATTTGAATTTATATTCTACGACTTGCTTTGAAATTAAGACAAGTATCTACTTTATATAATATTAATATAAAATATATATATATACAACTAAGTATTAACCATTTACAATATATGGTATTCCACTACAAGAAATATGGTCTAAGCTAGTGGTCTCAAATCCGAATTCAGATTTAACTTTTATGACATCATAAAATGCAAAGCAATTATCCACTTTACATATTATAGATGGATAGATAAGTGAATGTCACAAGCTTGCAACAATGAAGGATTGCTTTGGTTTGACAGAGGGTTTGGTGTCTTTACTTAGCATTTTTGAGTTTTTATGTTTCCTATAAGTTATGACTATTCTCACACTACATTAAAACTTAGGCCATGTTTGGAAGTGCTTATCGAATAAGCACTTATTTGCATTTGGCACCCAACTTTTTCAAGTGCTTATTTTAAAAAGTAAGCACTTATTTCATATTGAGTGTTTGGTGGTCTTTTTTTCTAATAAGCATTTAAACAAGCAATTGTGACTCTTTTGTCTTTCATTTTCTTTCAAATTTTTAACATATCCAATCCAAAGTGAATGAATAAAAGTACTTTGATAGAAGTGATTTTATAAAAGTGCTTTCATGAAAGTACTTCCGTAAAAATACTTCTATAAAAGTGATTTTATAAGTGTTTTTGTAAAAGTGCTTTTTATAAAGGTATTTCCATAAAAGTGCTTTTATAAAAGTACTTTCATAAAAATACTTTTATAAAAGTGCTTTTTATAAAATTGGTTTTATAAAAGGATATAATTAGTATTTTAAAAATTTATTAGGGACATTTTTGGGAGAAAAAATTTGAATTAGTACTTATTGTATGAGCACTAGGGTTGGATTTGAGCCAAGCTAAGCTAAATACTTGGCTACTCGAGCTCGGCTCGTAGGAATAGTATCAAGCTCAAGCTCAGTTCAAGCTAGAGACTTAAGCTCGAGCTCGACTCAGTTCATAGCTCCCAAGCTCAACTTCGACTCGGCTCAAGCTCAACTATAAGTCAAGTTTTTTATGAAAAATAAAAATTATTTTTATTTTTTAGATAAAAAATTAAGAATTATAAAAATTATTTACTGTTATACATAAAAAATAAAAAATTATATTAATAAAAATATTATTATATATAAATTATTTATTATATATATTTATGTATGTATGCAAGTATATATAATATTTTATATACATATACAAACATATACACATATATGTATGTATGTATGTATGTATGTATGTATGTATGTATGTATGTATGTATGTATGTATGTATGTATGTATGTATGTATATATATATAATAAAAATTATTTATTTAATACTAGGCCCGCGAGTCTCGCGAGCCAAGTTGACTCAAGTTCAACACGAGCCAAACCGAACTTTTCACGAGTCAAGCTCAAATAGCTCGTGAAAGGCTTGGCTTATGGCCACCCCTAATGAGCACTTAAAAAAAGCTAGAAGTTTGGGCTTAAAAAATAACCCATTATTCTTAAAATAAACAATTATCTCAAACTTATTTCCAAAAACACCAATAAGTGCTTAATGGTGTGATTCCCGCCTAAATAAACACTTATTTTTAAGCACTCCTAAACATGGCCTTAATTTCGTTCCATTCAAGTCCATATTCTTTCTTTACACAAGCCCCCATGGATTTGGAATTAGGAAACTGCAAATTATAAACATATCCTTGGATTTCTGTTGAGTAATTTTTTATAATAAAAATCATGACCCGGTACTCAAATGCAGTTATAAATAAGTATAAACATGGGTATATTTGTAGGGGAGGGATTTATGGCGTAGGTATTCTCTCTCTCTCTCTTTCGTTATGATTATAAAAAAAAAAAAACGAAAGACAAAACTAATGAGTGGGTGCGAAAGTAGGGAAATTAGGAAACAATTTAAATGGTGTGTGAATGGGTTGTCTTAAGAAAATATCAAAACAGTACATAGATGATGAACATGAACAAATACAGGATTGTTGGGACGTAAAGTGGTAAAGGGATAATTTGGTCCATCAATGACATCATGATACATGATATCGTAGAACAACCTGATGGTGGAGCGGTCATAGGCCCTCGTTTAATCCTCAACATGTTGGAATATACAATGGCCATGTGATAAGCCACATGTTGATGGTTGATAGTTGATGGTCATCTCCATGCAACACTCTCACACACAATCATTTATTTTTAAATAATTACCTATTTATTTATTTTCTATAAAAACAAAGTTATTTGATTGCTTATTTAAAAACATTTTCATGCATGGAGATACCAATGTTATTGGATAATTTGGATCCATATTCCAGCTCTTATTGGGTCAATGGATGTCCATTTGACCCAGTCTAGATTGGATGACCAAGTGGTTAGATCCTTGGTCAAGTTGAGACACTTGTCTCAAATCTGGTGGAGCATAAATACTAATGCTTATCTCAATTTGTTATTCTGATAACTATTGTTCCTAATGTCAAGGAACTTAACGTTGGAGGAGCAACTATTTAAGGGATCTCTCCCAAGTGCTTCTACACAATGAGAAAAGCCCTTTACTGAGAAAGGAAAATTATCCTCTCAGCTTTAGCTCTAATTAGATTAAGTTGCTCTCTCTTGCATATTGTTTGAGAGGTTGGTGTCTCGGGTCCGATACTGTGAAGCTACTCTCATTCTCTTTGCATGCAAGTAAAACCGCTGGAGACTTCAGCCGTTCGATTCTACATACACATGGAACAACATTGGTACCAGAGCGAGGTTCGACTGGTATAGTGTTCAAAACATAGGCGCACCTCACCGAATCGTATCTCGTCTTTTAAGATCCGAAGGAGAGGAGAGAGAAAGAAAAACCCACTTCGAGAGTTTCCTCTCTGCCTCTCTGCCTCTCTGCCTCTCTGCCTCTCTGCCTCTCTGCCATCGACTCGTCTCCTCCCATATGTGAAATCTTCACGGCAACAAGGGTTTCGCCTTCGAAAGCGTCACTAGGAGACTGTGAGTCCCCTGTTCAACTGCCCATCTCCAGTGGCTACGGCAACTCTAGAACCCTCGGCTTCGTCCCTGCGCTACTACAACCTCCGAAGCACCTATTCACTCCAGTGATTTTTTTTGTGGTGGCAGACTCTTGTTCTAAATTTTCTCAAGCGAACCTGCTGCTCGAAGAACTACTGAAACTTCATCCTCCTTTTTTTTCTCTTTTTTTTTTGATCCATCTGCAAGATCTTGGTCGAACTCGCGACCTTCACAGAGCAGCGACGGCCTCTCTCTCGTTGGTAGAAGGGTTACGAGTAAGAGCTCCACTCATCCATCATTGTTCGCCGATTGAGTGTCGAGATTTGAAGTTTTTGAGGCCAGAAACCCCAAACAAATTTATGGCTTTTACTGTATTTGACCAGTGAGCCAAAAACCAAGTTCTCTTTAAACCGGGTATTAGAATTTCATTTATTTATTTATTTATTTTGTTCGTTTTGCATTCGTTGATTCTTACTGTTTACGGTCATTCTTGAGGATATTTCAAATCGGATTGAAGCATCATTGCCGGATACCAATGCTGCTGCTGAATTAAAAAGGAACAGTGGGAGCTAGAGAAGCTAATACGTTTTGCATGAACAGCTAAGTACTCCATTTGCATTTACTTTATTTATTTATTTTTGGCCTCTGAAATTGAATGACAGTCCCGTAAATTACAGCCAACTGATATTGCACTTTCTTTGTTTATATCTGGAATACTGTTGCTATTTTTTTTTTTTTTTGAATCATGCCTGCTACTGCCTTATCCCAAGAACTCAGTAAAACTGAGAAACTGAGAGGCACCAATTGTGCTCTCTGGAAACATAGAAGTTGTGTTTGAAGAACACAATAATGCTAAAGACATGTTTGAAGCGATTAAAGAAACATATGGAAAAATAAATGAAACCTATGTTCAATTGTTAATTGAAAAATATTATGGCTGTGAAATGAGAGAAGAGGATTCTATAGTAGATCATGTTAGTAAAATGAATGTGATTGCCAAGGAATTGGCAGCCACTGGGAACCCTATTCCTGATAAAATTCAGGTCTCCACCATTCTCAATAGCCTCCCATCTTCTTGGAATTCAGTAGTGACAACTTTGAACCTATCTAGAAGAGAAGTTAACATAAAAAACTTACTTACCTTGTTAGGATTAGAGGCTGAAAGAAAGAGGAAGAAATCCCAACCTTCATCCTTAATTGTTACTCCCAAACTAACTAAAACTTCCCAAATGACTAGAAAGCCTAAGGGCAAGTTTTTCAAAAATGCTAATGGGAAGAAATTTAACAAGAAATTTAAATTCTCAAAAGGATTCAAGAAGACTAAGGGTAAGCATTGTTTTAATTGTGGAAAACAAGGCTATACAAAATATAATTGTCCAGAATGCAAGAAGAATAAATCAAATAATGAAAAAGGAAAAACTGAAAAGAAAGACATAGTGTGTGTCGTCTCTGAATCCTACTTTACTGATTCTGTTCTTTCTTATTGGTGCATAGATTTTGGCTCCTCTAAGCATATTTGCAAGACTAAAGAGATGTTCCTGGAATTAAAATAAATGAAGACAGGAGAACACGGAATTTTCATGGGAAACAACACCTACACTGATGTGATTGGAACTAGAAAAGTGAAGATCCCCATAAATGAGAACACAAATTTAATCCTTAATGATGTATTGTATGCACCCAATTTTAGGAGAAACTTATTGGCTGGGTTTTGATGTACGTTCCAAGGGAGGAAAGGTGACTATAGGAAAGCATGGTAGAGTTTTAATGCTTGGGAATAAGTCTGATGGATTGTATCATTTAACTATTAATAAAGTTGATGCTCTTTCTAGTTATGATTGTGTTTATCATGTGAATGAAAATGCATACATGTGGCACATGAGACTTTGTCCATAAGCAAAGATAAAATGATGAGAATGAGCACCAATGGCTTAATTCCCAAAATAGAAATAAATTTTAATTATTGTGAACCATGCCTTAGTGGAAAAATGACTATGATCCCTTTTAAGAAGGAAAAGAAATCAGAGGAATTATTGGCTATAATACACTCTAATGTCTGTGGCCCTTTGAAATTAAAAACACATAGGGGTATGGAATATTTTGTAACTTTTATAGATGATTTCTCCATATTTGGTTTTGTGTATCTGATTAAAAGAAAATAAAAAATCTTAAAAAAATTTAAAGTGTATAAAACACTTGTAGAAAACCAATTGGGTAGAAAAATAAAAACTCTTAGGAGTGATAGAGGTGGAGAATATATCTCTAACCTATTTAGTGACTTTTGTACACAAAATGGAATCATACACCAATTAACCATGTCCTTCACGCCACAACAGAATGGAGTGGCTGAAAGGAGAAATAGGACTTTGTTGGATATGGTGAGATCAATGTTATCTCACTCAAGTCTAGGAACACACTTTTGGGGAGAGGCCTTAGGTACTGCTGTGTATATCCTAAATAAGGTTCCAACTAAAGTTAATAGCTTAACACCCCATGAAATGTGGACTGGTAGAAAACTAGACTTGACTGACATCAAAATTTGGGGGGCTAGTGCCTATGTAAGAGTATCAAATCAGCAAAGAAGCAAGTTAGATAACAAGAGTCTAAGATGTACCTTTATAGGGTATAATGATAATAGCAAAGGGTATAGGTTTGTTAATCATAAATCTGATGGAACAGTTGAATTAATAGAGAGCAGGGATGCTGTTTTTCTAGAAGATCAAATTGAGGATAATAAACATTTACCTAGCTTATTTGAATTAAACAAAGAAATTATAGAAGCTAAGACTGCACCTGATAGACAAGCTTCACTTAATAATGACACCTTAGGTAGAATTCAAAGAGAAAGATTCCCTTCGTCAAGATTAAAAGATTATTATACCTACTTGAATGAAGAGTCTYTTGATGATCCAATTGACTTTGAAGATGCTATGGATGCACCTGATAAAGAAAAGTGGTGTGAAGCTATACAAGATGAGTTAGACTCAATAAACAAAAATTAGGTTTGGGAATTAGTTAATTTACCCAAGAATAGAAAACCTATAAGGTGTAAATGGATATTAAAGAGGAAACTCAATGTTGATGGATCTATAGAAAAATATAAGGCAAGATTAGTAGCAAAATGGTACACCCAAGTAGAAAGGATTGATTATGAGGTGACTTACTCTCCAGTTGCCAAGTTTACCTCTATTAGAATCCTAATGTCCTTARTTGCCTTTTTGGACTTAGAGTTATGTCAGTTAGATGTCAAAACAGCTTTTCTCAATGGAAAGCTGAATGAAGAAATATACATGACTCAACCCAAAGGTTATACAATAGAGGGACAAGAAAATAAGGTGTATAAATTAAAGAAATCATTATATGGTTTGAAACAATCCTCTAGGATGTGGTACTATACCTTCGAATTATTCACAACTGCATCAACAACCTCGGCACCATCCGAGTAGACCGAATTCCAAACAGCTAGGCGAGACCTCAAGTCGGTGTAAGAGGAGACTTGCTTCCACCAAGCTGCCCTGGCCCCAACGAGACATCAGGTCGGCATAAGAGGTGACCCGCTTCTACCAACCTAACCTGAGTTCAGCTAGTGGCCTACCGGGCGACCTCCTCCTTAAGCGGATTATCGTCTTCGACTTCCCCGGGATCACGACGCTGTGTTGGAAGAACTGATTATCACCCTACCCACTTCGGACACAACTAGATAAGCCCTACCTGCTTACGCGGAATCCACCTCCAGGCATGAAATCAAATGAGCCGGAGATCCCAGACGTATTTAGTGAGGCACACGGCAGCCCGAGCACTTTATTCTCTCTTTTGCAATTCGGCCAATGACCCACTCAGCCCTAAGTCCGAATTATTCACCAGCAGGGAGCATTAGGCCGCGCATCATCATAAAGATTTCGGCTACGTGCATGCATTGGAAGTTGTTCCATGCGTCATTAAATAATTAATACGAATGCTCCGTATGGTGCTGGATGGTGATTGAAATTTGGACATGGAGGTTATATTGAGCCACACCATGTCTGTCATTTGTCAACCAAGATAATAATGAAAAAAAATCAGAATTATTAATTTGGTCTGTTCAGAATTGGCTCTAATTAATTTCATTTCTCATGAAAATTAATTCTTCTTCTTATTGTTTTCTGTCGTTTCTCGCATGTCTTTGGTATGAAATTTTGGTGCATTAGAAAATGTAATCTCTTTTGAGTGGGCCAGATGTTATCTCACTAGAGCCAGCTGAGCTTAACCGAGAGCCATCCCAACTCATCATGTCAAGTGTAGTCTTAGTCTTATCGACAGCCCAGCTGATTAGATGTTTCCAACCTTACATTTACATTTACAGTCAGGACTCCGGGAGACCATTCCTTGTGGGACCGATAAACTGGTGATGAGAGTGGTGGTGTTAGCTGGAACATATACATCTCTCTCTCTCATACCTGTCTATGGATTCTGTACTGGGTTCCAAAATCATAAAGACTTCATAACTCTTGTTTTATTCATTTATATATTTATGGGCATGTGTCAGTGTATAGAAGCTTCAGAATTTGCTGGACAACAATCCATTAGATGGTTCATGTCATTTGATAATGCTGGTTGTGGTGTTGGCAATTTTTTAGTTGGACCCTATTTATTAATGGGTATTTGAATTGATTCTCTCAACTGGTTCTTGTAGTACCATGAGTTGATGCTTGATTTCTGACATAAATCTTGTGGAAATCCATACCATGAAATACCTTGGCAAGAGAGAGAAGCCTGAATATAAATATATAGATAGATATATTATGGAATATATAAATATATAGATAGATATAATAGCCCAGGGTGCAAGTTGGGCTGAATTGGGTGGTTTAGGTCAATCCAGCCCAACCCAAGCTCTAGAATCCCCAACCCTAACCCTCATTCAATTTGATAACTTCAAGTTGAGTTCGGGTTGGGTTCAGGTTAATCTTAACTACTTATTTACTTTTTTTATCCAAATGTATTTATTTTTTAGGCTCAAAGGGCTGAGGTAAATTCAATGAGCATTTTTATGTGTAAAATGATATAGCGTGTGTTTAGAATCATGGGCATTTATTGAATAAATGTTGTTATATAGGCGCCACTTCAGCATTTCCCCATTACGTGAATCCTTACGTATAGGGACTTGAAAAGGTAGACTTCGGTTTATATGCGCGCCTACTGTTCCCCCAACAGGTAAGTATTTATTCATTGTTTTGTTGATGTGGCGTCTAATGGTGCCTAAGTGTCAATAAATGGGCTCATCATTGCTTTTCTCGATTTTCCAAACAAATCAATTATAAAACATTTTGTCTATAAACATCTACGATTCCAAACACATACATAGTTATCATGCCCTTAAAAAATTTGTCTTTAAACTTAAGAATGTTGGCATCAGTAGCGGATCCAAGAATTTTATTTTGGGGGTTTTAGTTAAACAAGAAAATGAGATAGGGAGCGAAGTAGGGTTGGGGGGAAATGGCCATAGAAGGTTTGGGTTTATTATAGATTTTTTAAAGAAAAAATAAACAAGGATTTTCAAATAGTAAGAAACGGTTTAAGTGATAATAATAGCATTAAACAGATTAACAGAAAAGATTCATGTAGCCAACCCTATAATTGGAATGATGATGATGATAATGAGAAAGATGTGTGTATTGGAAACCTGTCATGCTAACATTCTACTAGTGCAATGTCATATATTAACATCATTCAAGGCTTTATATTCTTTTAGAACAGCTTTATTAAAGAGATAGACATAAAGATGCAATAATACATATATCAGATGTATCGTTCCTTCCATCAAGTTTGGCTATACTCTATAGATATGTCATATACATGGGGCCTATCAAATAAAGAATTTTTCTTTCTTTGGTGGGTAGAATTGGGGGAGTTGGGTTAAGAAGGTTTTTTTACATTAATTTCTCTTTCTAATCAGAATAAAAGGTTTTTTTGTTAATCAGAGAAACTCCTAAGACGACTACAATTTTTGCCACGTGGAATAATAATCAAGACCATCCATCTGCACTCTAAAGGTAGGATGTGGGACCGACCCTTCAAGTAAAATGTGTCATATTTTAGAATTTTAGTGCAGAAATTTGTTCATGATCTTGTCGTGTGGAATATTCCTGCTGCTAAACTTTCTTAGACAACTTCTTTCTTATATGACCCTACTAGATACCAAGTATTAGCAAATAGCAACCTATCCCCTTTGTGTGTACTTTAGCAATTGCATTAATCATTCTATTTTAATTTAAATATCCTACACAATACACATGATGAGAAATAATTTGTGAGTAATTCCTGCCATTGCTGACTCTGGTTGCTGCTGAGCTTTCAAACCCAAACCATATGTACATTATAGAGAAAACAAGCTTGTTGATTGGGTTTAATTTAATTAGGAAACTTAACCTCTACTTAGCTATAGACAGGCCCACCTATTTTTATCACTTAGGGATTGTTTGAGTTTTCATGAAGTAAAAGGGAAAGTTGGTCAATAGAAAAGTTGAATCACACTTGCCCTGATAAATGTGTTTCCGAAAAAAGAACAGAACTTTAGAGTGATCCTTATCCTCACGTAATTAAACCCAGACCCTCCGTCCTCTTCAATCATATATATTGGAGTTTTACTCGATAAATATTATCTGTTCAACTACAAGAAAGGCAACTAAAGCAGTTCCATCACTAAGATCCCGTTTGGTTCATAGGAATAGGGGTCTGGCATTGGAAACGGAATGGGTTGTTCCGATTCCAACTGTTTGATTGAATGGAATCAGAATTTCATTCCCATTTCTGTTAGAATAGTATTCCCCCATTTAATCCTTCCTTGGGAATGAAATCCTATTCCTATTGATTTCTATTTCTATTTACATTTTCATTCTTGTCTGAATCAAATAGATTATGGGAATGGACTATTCCGATTTCGATTCTAATTTTGATTCCAATTCCGACTACAAATCAAACAGACCCTAATTACTTGCAAGCAGACGATCAGATGAAGAAAACAATCAAGAGCTAGCGGTGGTTACATATGAGACAATATTGTACCTAGTCCATGCAAATTTGTATGATATAGCACCAGCCTCTGTAGTCTGTAGGGTGATTGATATTGACACAAATAAATCCATATAAAACCAAAACCAATTAGTCATTTTGGAGTTGGACCGCATTTATATATCATTTTATATATGTATGAAATTGTACTGCCACTGCCATAGGTTCAAACTTGACACCTAAATGAGACATTTTAGATGATGCAGGGCCACGTTATGTTGTTCCGTTGGCTTTCTTATCTCATGTAGTGATGTAGAAGTACAACTAGAACGTTTTCCCCTGGTTCCATTAATTAATTACAGAATTCCAGTTTATTATATTGTAGGATTTTAAACTGGTTGGCCTGAAGTTCGATTTGTCTTCCTTCTTATGTCGACTCACATAAATTTTGTGTGTTATTACTTGTTTTTCTTATTATTTCTCTTTGCCATTATGAACATTATCCTCTCTACATGTACCTATCTTTGTAATTTCTGTAGTGAGAATGAACCGAATGAGCCTTAGTATTCTTTATTACTTTTAAGTGGTGTTTAAAAATTATGTTTCTTAGTTATGGGCTTTATGGGCCTTTTTTTATTTTCTTTAATTATTTCTATAGTGCTGGTCGCCCCATTAAGGTCATCCAAGTAATTATACTTAGACTTAAAATTATTAATAAAAGTGATGAAAGGGGGTTAAAGAGAGGTTCGGATTCTTCTTTTCTCTTTTTTCTTCTTTTCTTCTTCCACAACCTATTGCTGAAACTTCTTTCTTCTTCTTTCTCTTTCTCTCTTTTCTTCTTCTCTTGCATTATCTGAATTACTGTAGGTGTAATTTTCAACTATTTCATATCCTCAGAGTTATTTATCTCTTTCAAACTAGATCTGGATGGAAACACTAGCTAGGTACAGTACAGTATGCTACATGTAGATATGTAATTCCTGAAAACAATTTATCTCAATAAACTACCCAAAACCTCTAAAGCTGTGTCAACTTGGGAGACAAGCTGCTCTGATAGCGAGCTGAGTTGACAAACAATCTAATCTGAATAGAGTGACATCTAAAAGAAAGGGATGGCTCAGAAGTATCCCACCACCACTTGAAGGTGGGGGCTTCAACTTGGGTGGGTGGTGGGCCTGGGCTGAGCAATATTGTTAGAATCTGAAAAGGCCCGGGGCCCATCCATTTAAATTTGTAGCCCTTTCAAATCACGATGTATAAGTAGCCTTCCCAATTTAGTAAATGGTGTTTGATCTGTGAACATTAATTCCTGTGATGAAGTAGTAAGCCTAAGAGCATGGACTAGAAACTGCCTCCATTATATCTAACCACAGAAACCTCCAAAGCACTTACAGTGGATTAATTACTCCAAACTGAGTTTAATGGGACTTCAATTCCTCTATATATTTTGTGGGTCCCAATCAAAACCCTAATCACTTGCGCTCCATTTTGTGCAGAGGGTGGTTTAACATAATTATAATTTTTATAAAGTGGGTTTGATTATTCAGCATACTAGCAACTATTCTTCTCTCCATTATTGATCAGTGGAAATGGACAAAATTGGGCCAAATTTTGAAGCTCCTTTCAGCTCCCAGCTTCCATCAATGAAAAAGCCTTTAATTTATTACCAAATTCTAATAATGATGGAGTAGCAAATATTGCACGAACATAAATACAGGAATCAGAATCTGAAAAGTCCAAGAATCCAGCCTGACAAGAAGAAAAGACGGACTTACAGTCATGTCCATAGAAAAGCATAAATTATTAAAGCAATTCATTTTTTTTTATGTTCACATTATGTACCTCCAAAAGCTCTCTAGATACATTATTATTTACTGATGTTTTCTAAATTAAAAAAGATTCTATTCATTATATATATTAAAAAAAATCATTTTATGTGAAATAAAATGCTTTATTGAAGCGTCCATGAATAATCCATGGAGTATATGAATTTATGAACTTCAAACCTCCATCAATGGACTCCAAATTCCAATGGCGCTGGCTTTACGTGACAAATTAAATGGTCTCTCTTTTTCTTCTCCTTCAGTTATCTCACAGTTCGAATGCTCAGGCATTTCCACAAACATGAAAGCGGCACACTGATCGAACGATCAACTACTGGGTCCTAGAAAAAAGTACTGCACTGCCATACAAGACAGAGAAGTAAGTTATTAGTTATCGTAAGAAACAATGAACCATGCAAATAGTTGCAGAGAGAGAGAGAGAGAAGAAAAAGGAGAAAAGGGTAGCCAACTCTTTATCATTCCAAAATCTTTATGGGGCAAAAGGTAAACAAAAGGCAAAAGCAAGGACAAAGCAAGCCCTGAACCAGCCTTGGCAATGCAGCAAGGTTTTGGATTCTCAGAGAGTAATTTGATAAGCTGTTTGCAATAGTGAAGACATGATCAAACTGAGAAAATCTTTCAGCCCCAGCCCTCTTGGCATTGGACATAAGTACAACTCAAAAGATGAATTGAACGACAAAAGCGTTCAGATCACTCAACCAAGTAGCCATATACATATATCAATCAGTAGAACTCATTATTGTGTTAAAGGTGGTCTAAGAATATTCTTTATCCGTTGTTGGGCTCAATCAAAAACAGCTCTTTTATATATGGAAACAAGGATAAGAGGACATTTCTTCTGTATTATTGATAGAAAAGACCAAACCTGGGAATCATCTAAACGTGATCAAATCGCTCAGCCACCACAAATAGGGACTTTTCAAAAACGATCCACTTTGTTCCCGCTGATCAGAGCGTTTGTTTGCACCAACCCCATTAACGCAATAATGACTATTGTTATTACTCATATTGATTTTATAATTCAATCCCCATTTTTTCATTGTCTTGTTTGTAATTTTAAAAATACTAATAGAAATAAATAAAAAATAATAATAAATCATTAAAAATGAAATAAAATAATTAAGAATTTTAACAATTGATTAAGATTAATGATGTGAATAAAAATAAATAAAAAATGAGAAAATGAAGAAAATTAACAAAACCACTTTGTTAATTGCTAGATGATTAAAAAAATTAACATCATTAAAAAGTTATTAGAAATAATAAATTGATAAAAAAAAGTGAAAATGAGTAGGAAATAATTAAACATTTTAAATTGAATAAAATGACTAAAAATAATAAGATCAATTGAAAATTAATAAAACAAATCATTATAATGATTTTGTTTATTTTTTATCATGTATTAATTTTCAATTAGTTTTAATATTTTTTAATCATTTCGTTATTTTGTTAATCAGTTTATTATTTTTAAATTGTTATTTGGTGGTGTTATTGATTTTTTAGTCATTTATTATATTTTAATATTTTTTTTAATTTTTAACCATTTTATTAATTTTTAATTACTTACAATTTTCAATCAACTTTATCATTCTTTAAATCATTTTAAGTTTTTAATCAGTTTTTAAACAGGTGCAATGCACTAAAAATAGAATAACATCGACTTTGGATAGTATATAGCATTCTTTATACATGCACTAAAAAGCTACACCCACAAAAACCTTTGGTTCATTTGGAAAAGAAACTACAATTTAAAAGTAATTGATTAAAATCCACCATTAAATGAACCTCTTCTACATTAACAAAGTCATCATCCAACTCAAAACATTCATCATCTTCATCATCATTATCTTATCCCAACTATATGGGTCACTTACATGAATCTTGTTTCATCAATTTGTTCTATTTAAAATCATATCCACTGTTGAATTATTATCCAATTCAAAACATTTTTGTAATTAGATGTTATTGAAATTAGGGTTTATTTGATTTGTAATCAGAATTGGAATTGGAGTGATCTATTCTCATAGTCGGTTTGGTTCAGACAGGAACGGAAATATAAATAGGAATAAGTAGGAATAAGATTTCATTCCCAATGGAAAGGTAGAGAATGGCTATTCCCTCAAATGGAGAAATGTAATTCCAGCAGAAATGGGAATGGAATACCGATTCCACCCAACCAAACAGTTGGAATCGGAATAGCCCATTCCGGTTCCGATTCTAGACCCCTATTCCCACAAACGAACTAAACGAGGCCTTAGGAAATTTGTTTTAATACAACTCAACAAATGATGTTATATGGTAAACTTTCATCTTGATGATGTGGATTTCCGGGTGCTTTGTTAGGTAGAAACCATTTTATGGTAACTTCGATCATTAATTCTCACCTTGAAAAATTATCCTTGAACCTAACCCCAACTTCAACTAAACCTAAACTAAGTCTTAACTTAAAGCCGAGTCAAGTCGGCTTCTCATGATATATTTATCCTATGTACATAGGCCCAAGCCGATCATTGATTCCAACTGTTTGGTAGGATGGAATCAAAATCCCATTTCCATTCCTGGTGAATGGCATTCATTTATTTGAGGGAATGGGCCATTCCATTTCAGTTTATTCCAATTCTGATTCTATTCCCGTTTGAACCAAACAGGTTATGGGACTAGATTATTCGGATTCTGATTCCCACCTCAAACCAAACGGAATTATTGTTTTACAAATATATGTATATATGCATGTATTATGTAATGATACTTGTATTTTTTTTCTTTCTTTTATTATATTTCTATATTGCAACTATATTTATTGCAATATAAAAGCCAAAGTAGAAGTGTAAAACATGAGTAAGATGACTTCAAATAGGGGTGATCATTTCAGCCTGGCCCAGACCAGAAATTCCAGACACGAGACTAGGTTGTGTTCTGGTCCAGCCCAGGCCCAGCCCGCAATTTTCAGTACCAGGCTTGGGCCTAATACTTCAAGCCCAGATTAGGAATGACACACACACACAAATATATATATATATATATATATATATATAATATTTTATATTCCCAATCCTAGACTATAGCCTTTATCATTTAGTTCAAAGCCCAGCCTATAACCACCCCCTTTCAAACCTGAGCAGCCAATCAAACCCTCCCAAGTCCATATAAGGCCAGTCCAAGCGCAACTTGTGTTGGGTCTAGCTCAGGTTTGACTTGGGTAATCAAACTTGGGAATTGACCTTAGATTGGACCAGCCCAGTCCTGATGTCCTGTAAGGTTAGGCGTGAGTTGGCCTTAAACCCAAGGCCATCCTGCCCAAGCTGAACACCCACCATAAGTAGAGGCGTGGTTTTCTTTTTTTTTTTTTATAAGAAATAAGTTGGGATGCAACATGAGGACTTTCTAGGAGGTCACCCACCCGAATATTATTCTCACCTAAATATGCCTAATTTAAAAATTCTGATAGGATCTGATACATTAGTGCTGATATAATCACACCCAAAACCGATATATCGTACAATAAACATGATACATTGTGATATTTTGAACCTTACCCCCATGATAACCTGTACGTTCTGACTTCTGAATACTTCCTACTTATTCGCCAAATACACAGTTTCTCTTAACCCAAACGCCTCTACCACTTCCACCTCCGACCTCCAACCCAAATGTCGGAACAGCTATAAATTCCCAGCTTTAGTGGTCACAATTACCACCGTGGCTCCTGACCGACCATTCTTGAATGCCCCACCAGAACATATCATAACACACCTTTTACCAGCTTGTGTAAAATGACAATACGATACACACCAGACACCACATGTGAACCAATTATATAATTTACCTTTGTATGCAAACTACACTCAAGTCATGAATGATAAACCCATTTGGTACTATAAAAATTTAATATAAATTTAGTATAAATTTAATATAAAAATTAAAATTTTAAATAAGAATTTGTCAGTCTTGGTCAATTGGTATGTCATCATGCCCCTTGGCCCAAAAGAACAGAGGATACTGTAGTGCAGTGTCGTATCAATATTTTAACTATTTGGTACTACCAGTCAGTTGGTCTGCACTCTGCAGCTTCCGAATGTCCAAAATTCTTTAGCAGCACCATGCGGTACTGTTGGTAAGTATCTAATAGGATTAGAAGCATTATAAACACACGAACCAAAAATACATACAAATAGGTATTTGGCATTGCTTCAAAGTGCTATATACATTAGGGTTTGTTGAACCATTTTTTCAGAAAATGACTCCTTTTTTTGTTTGACATTGATGCTGCCACATAGGCTAAGAACAGCATTGATTTTGTTTGATACCAGTGTACAACCCTTATCAATATTGTTCTATATTATCCAACATCCAAAATGATGCCACATCATTGCACCACTGGTAGCAACAAACTATTTGACATTTCTATAGACCAAACTTTCACGATTTCCATGGATACTACTCATTTCTACATTCAAATCAAACCCCAACTAGAATATCACTTGCAGAATGTAAATTTCTTCAACTTATTCCACTTTCTTCGAATTAAGCACTATGAAATTCAGTCCCTCAAAATTGCAAACTTAGTAAACAACCCGTAAAAACATGGGTGATCATGCGTAGGTACAGCCTACCTGATGCAGTAGATTAATGGAAGTACTATTGCAGTACTCGACCAGCAAAGAAAACGGTTACGACGGAATCAGGAGCACGGCTGAACAAGTCCATGCCATTAAAGTCCGGCTAAAGAGCTCAAAGCTTCTAATCCATAAAAGCAACTTATCTCGATCCAAATATTCATTAAATATTACTTCAGCTTCGGATAACTTCATACCACAGAACACAATGAAATGCAATGAAATTAATCCTACTCGACCTGGTTTCAAATTTCTTGAAGCACTGATAACTTGTAAGAGTCGGGATAAGACAAGAGGCCCACCTATCATAGTCAGAATCATTTTGCAAATGGATCTATGCTAATAATAAGCCTCTTAACATAAAATAAAACACTAGTATAGCAAGACCAACAAAGCGAGAGGCTTTCTATCTAGGATCGAACAGAGTGGAAACAGGCTTCCTACCGAGCAAAGATCAAAACTGAAGCAAAGTTTTTATTGCTGGGCACACTGTACTCGAGGCATTGATGGCTCATCGTCCTCATCGTATGCCTCTTGCTGCTGCTGTTGTTGCTTCCTCCTCATTTCCTCGTCGACGTTGACATCATGCAAGGTGGTCTCCTCGCAATCGTCAAGATCCATCCCTGACAAATGACTGTTTGCTCTTGGGGGCAGGATTGTCTCCAAGGTGCGGCACTCATCTGGGGAAAGAACAGCAGAATCTGGAAAGTCCACGTGGAACTGGATATACAGCCGGCCCTTCATGAAAGGCCTCTGGTGGTGAGGCATCCCCTCGTCATTAATCGCCTTGTATTGACCTGGATTAGCATGATGACATGAGCAGGGACTAAACTGATTTTCTATGTAAGCAACAAGGGAAAAAGACCAACAAGAAAGGTCCCAGTATGGTACCAGGCTTGATAACCTCGCCAGGATTTGATTTGATTAGGAGCTGTCTGCTATCAAGATGTGTCAAAGCAAACTGGAATCCACAGAGAGCCTCCGTCAAACTGAGGGTGTGCTCTACATAGAGATCATCAAACTTCCGCTTGAACTTTGAGTGCTCCTTTAGTTGCAAGACGAAAACAATGTCCCCTGTAATTGTATCAGGCTGCAAATAATAGGGAACAGGATAATTGGTATTGTCAATACAAGTGAACATCTAAAAAGACCACAAGGGCCTCATATGAAATGCTAAAGCCCAAATAGATGCTTAGTGCACGTACAGCTTCATCTGCTTCACCTTGGAAGACAATTTTCTGGCCATGCTGCATTCCTTTCTCAATATTGACCTCTAGCACCTTCTTCTCCTGAGTAACCTTGTTGCCTTTGCATTGTGGGCATTTGTCTTTCTCGCTAATAACTTCACCTGCATCAAGAAATGTTTTATAATTTATGCAAATAGCCCATCCAAGACCACAATTTAGACCTGCTAATGAACTGCAAATTAGATTGAATACCTGAGCCTCTACATTCTGGACAGACATGTTGCATCTGCTGGATCATGCTTGGTCCAATTTGCCGGGTTGTGATCTTCATGCCTGTACCTTGGCATCCACAACACCTCCCAGATGCCCCACTTTTTGACCCTTTACTGAAATAGATGAAAGTACAAATTAGAATCAAGCCCAATTTGTGATTACTCTAGAACATAAAACGTTGCAGCCTTGCAAGACAGTAGGTCAACTGAATTTTTAGATGAGAACTAAAGAGGACCAATTTCACTCAATAACAAACCAAGCATATGGATTGAGGCAACAAATGAAGATTTGTGTTTTGGCCATAAAAATATCCTGGTTGCATGATAATGCTACCAAAACCCTTGGGTAAATGTCTAGGTGCCTGGAGAACTAAGACACGTTCAGTTCTAGGCTATCTTTATTCTTTTTCTTCTATTGCCAGTGCTCTTTTCTGCTGTCAAAAGGATTGCGCTTCCTCACTCCTCAGAACATCTGAAAATCATCTCTAGAGCAAACCACCCATACAGATCATCCTAATATATCTTGCTTTTATGCCACATGGTGTTTTTTGCAATGTTTTCTGCATTCCAGCCCTTGAGACCTTCCACACCCATTTTACATACAAATTTCAGCACATCTTCATCACTCCTTCCTAAACCCTTAAAATCATAGATTTTCCTTCCAAATATCAATTATTACAGCCTTACATCAATCTGAACCCAAATCACCCGAAAACCATGGCTTAAGCATGTCACAACTAGGCCAAATTAGTAAATAGTAACCATGGCTTAAGCATCTACCACTAACTCTTATCTACTGGTGCAGACTCCAATAGCTCTATCTGTTTTTCTGTTACTCTTTATTGCTTCACTCTTTTTGTTTGTGTTATCATGTATGTTATAGAATTCTAATGCTATATTTTTCAGCCCAACATCTATCTTTAACCCTTAAGAATAATAATGGAATTTTATTAAAACAGAAACTGATTCATGCTTACAATCTCATACAAGATCCCTTGGAGAGGCGCAAGCTGCAGCCTCTCCTGACATAATGCAAATAAATTAGGAAAAGAGTATTGGAATCACATCTGAGCCTAAAACCATCTATCTTATCTTTAACCCTTCATCCCCAAGGATCAAAATATTGATAAGCACCAATACAAAAAATTGGGCATCAATGTGCATCATCCTGAGAAGGATGCCTACTATCATCCCAAACTTTCAAAATCCCAAACCCTGTGTATATCGGTGTATCCATGACCTTGGATACAGATATAGTATGCCCGAAACAGAGCATACCATATCAATATTTTGATCTTTGTTCATCCCAAGTTCTAGACTCCTAGCATACCAACCATCCTTGCATTATCTAGCCTCCATCCTACATCCAAACCCTTGATCCCAATGAAACCCATCAGCCATTCCTTACACAGTCAACATTTTCTTAGGACTGGTACGAGAACATCAGGTTGGTATCCTCATATAGTCTATAAACATTTGCAAAAACTGCATTGCTGGCACATTGCCTGTAACATTTTTTTTATCAATAACAGAAATTTTATAAAAAGAGAGAGAGAAATTACAACCAGGAGGGAGGGGTAAAAAGACTTAACCCTCCCTAACAAACTGAAAAAACATATTACAATATAAGCCCAAAAAAGATTTGTTCTTCCCACCCCTTGTTTGGCCAAGGTATCAGCCATGGAGTTAGTGCACCTCTTGGCCCATTGAACCCTTACAGACATATATATTCTGAGTTAACTGAGTAATTTTCTTTCTTTCATTAGAGAACTTCCACAAGCTGGACACTTCCTTCTGCAACCATTTAATAGCCAACTGAGAATCTCCTTCCACCAACAACTTACTAATATTCAGTTGTTTAGCTCTTTTAAATCCTTCTAGAGCTGCCAAGATTTCAGCTCTCAATGAGTCCCCCCAGCCTATAGGTCCTGAGAACATAGCAATGATTCTACCTTCCTCATCCCTGAAGATACCGCCTATACCAGAATGGCCTGGATTTCCTTCACTGCTACCATCGAAGTTCAATTTGATGAAACCYRGATCYGGTGGAGTCCAAACAGGTCTAAGAGCTGTGAACATGGGAGCTGACCGAGCCACTTCATCCCACTTTCTAATGATGTCTCCTACTGAATAATCTTCAAAGAGCTTCAAAGGCTTGACCCAAAGAGCCACCCTAATATAAATAAGTTCTATGATGGCTTCCTTACTTTTTTCTTTATCATGAAAAACTCTTTGATTTCTTTCTTCCCAAATCGTCCAACAAACAGCAGCACAACTCCACAATATTTTCCCTATCTTTTTTAATCCCCTCACTGTTGTGGAGCTAAACAAGCTTCGCACATTAGAAGGGGAGGTCCACATGCAACCAAATAAAGAAAAAAACCAACACCAGATATCGGAGACAAAAGGGCAAGAAACAAACAAGTGATAACAGCTTTCACCGTTCTTCTTACATAAGATGCACCAGTGCAGGAATAAACACCAATTAGGCCTTTTCTTTTGAAGTAGGTCACAAGTGTTACACTTTTCTAGGCATGCTTCCCAGCAAAAATCGCCTACCCTAGGAGGGATTGGATTACCCCAGATTTCCTGGACTGGAAAAGAAAACCCCGGAACTGGACTAGGTTGTGTCAGTGCTTTGAAAAAGGAGGAGCAAGAAAAGATACCCGAAGGGACAAGAGACCATACCCTGGAGCCCCCAATTGAAGGCTCAAGGACTACCTCATCCAGGATCTTAAGCAAATTCGAAATGGGTTCCAATTCAGAATCTCTAAGTGCCCTTCTAAAACCCAGGTTCCAACCTATAGCAGAGTTAGACACGGTAGCAAAGGTGGCTACAAGTTCACTTTTAAACCTAGACAGAGCAAACAAAGAGGGAAACTGCTCTTTCAAGGGGGAATCCCCCACCCAAATGTGCTCCCAAAAATTAACTGACAAGCTAGAACCAAGATCATACCTAATGAAGGGAAGAAAAAATTAAAGGATGGCATGGATCCACTTCCACGGAGAAGTTCTTGAAGCCCTAGATGAGAGTCCCAGATCCTAGCCAGTTACCTCTTGCCCATGAATACTTAGGATTATTTTGGCCCACAAGTTCTCCCTTTCTTTAGACCACCTCCATAACCATTTCCCTAAAAGAGCTACATTCTTCTTCTGGATGTTTCCCAGCCCCAGACCCCCTTCACTTTTGGGTCTTGTCACTAGATCCCACCTAACTCCATCAGGCACACAGACATGCAATAGACCGGAAGGTTTGCCAATGTTGACTTAATCAGTGTAATCCAACCCCCCCAGAGACAAGTAATTCTTCTTCCAGGAAGCTAGCCTTTTAGTGAATCTATCAATCATCGAATTCCAAAAACTCCTTTTTCTAGGATTATCTCCTAAAGGAAGCCCTAGATATTTCAGTGGCCAATGAGTTATCTCACAACCTAGCACTCGAGCCCTTTCCTCCACACCTCTCCCTTGCTCATATTAATACCAATCACACAGTTCTTACAAAGGTCAACTTTGAGGTTGGCCATTAGTTCAAACACCTTAATCACCTTCTTCAAGTTTCTCACCCAACTAATCTCCTCTCCATCACAAAACAGAATTGTGTCGTCTGCAAATTGTAGGTGAGTGACTGGAACCCTATCCCTCTCCACTCTCCATCCACTAATCAAGCTCCTTGAATCTGCCCTCTCAATCAGCCTCCCTAACACTTAAGAAATTAGGGTAAAGAGGAAGGGGGATAGAGGGCCCCCATGCCTAATACCCCGAACAGCTGGAAAGTGATCCACCACCCTGCCATTCACTAACACAGAATAATGACAAGTCCAAATGCACCCTATTATCCACTTGCACCATCTCTTCCCAAATCCGAAAGACTCTAAAACCTCCAATAGCAAAAGACCAATTCGCCATGTCATATGCCTTCTCCAAATCTAGCTTACACACCAACCCCTTCTCACCTCTACTTCTATAGTCTTCCACGCTCTCATTAGCAATCAAGATTTGGTCCACAATTTGTCGATTCATCACAAAAGCACCTTGATTGTGGGAAATAATTGAGGGGAGCACCTCTCTAATTCTTCTAGAAAGCACCTTAGCAATAATCTTGTAGAGGTTATTAATCAAACTGATGGGTCGGAATTAAAGCTATAAAAGTAGAGTTCAAGTTCGGGTTTACCACACCTCTTTCAAAGAATTCAGAGAACACAGCTTGAATATCATCCTTAATTATCTCCCAACAATACTGATAAAAAGCCAACGTGAAACCATCCGGGCCCAGAGCTTTAGATCTATCCATGGAAAAAATGGCATCCCTAATTTCTTCCAGGTCAAACTCTCTTTCCAACCACACAATCAACTCATCAGGGAGCTTAGGCCAATCCAAATCCATCAATCCTTAATCTCTTAAACAGAAGCTTACTGAAGATGGATTTAAAGTGCTCCACAAAAGCCTCGGCAATCTTGCTGTTGAGTCAAAATGTCCCATCAACTACCAACTTAAATATGCTGTTTTTCTTTCTTCTGCTATTGGCAATTGCATGGAAACATTTTGTGTTCCTATCTCCTTCCTTCACCCATTTATGTCTAGATTTCTGCCTCCAACTGATCTCTTGGAAAATTATGTCCTCCGGGCTCTTCCTTAACTCCCACCTCTGTTCTTTATCACTTTCCCCAAAACAACCCCTTTCTTCCTTAGCATCTAACTCCTCTATCTGGTTTATCAATTGTTGCTTCCTCTCATCTAACCTACCAAAGTGGAGAATATTCCATTCCTTAATTTTGACTTTCAATTCTTTTAGCTTCCAATGGAATTTCATCCCTGCCCAATTAACTTTTGGGTTACTTTCATTCCACCAACTTTTCACCTTGTTTTTGAAGTCCGAGTGAAGTAACCACATGTTTTCAAACCTAAAGGGGGAGGGTCCACTACCACCAAAATCAGACTTACAAATCATTATTGGCCAATGGTCGGAAGTAACTCTGGGTAAGGTCCATGACACCAAATCTCTCTGGTCGGAAGTAACTCTGGTGAACAAGAACCTGTCTAGTTTTGAGCAAATAGGTTCAGCTTGGAGATTGGACTAAGTGAAGCTATTGTGTTGGAGATTCAGTTCCTTTAGCTCAAAAGCATTAATGAACTCATTGAACTTCCTCATGCTGGTAGTACTCCTTTGTCTTTCCTTGTTACTCTCTTCAATAAATCTAATCACATTAAAGTCCCCTCCTAGACACCAAGGCCCCTCCCACAGTCCTCTGACATCTTCCAGTTCCTCCCACAACTCATTCCTCTGTTTATAACTATTGGGGCCATGTACGTTGGTAAGGGCCCATTCAAAACCATCTGACACATGCTTAAATTTAACCGAGATTGAGAACCTTTCCACTAATTCTTCCACTCCCTCCACTACTTCATCCTTCCACAAAATAATTAGGCCACCAGATGAGCCCCATGATGGACTCATAGCCCAACTTAGACCATTCACTCTCCACACACTCCTAGCCCACTTTTTATCAAATGTCATAAGCTTAGATTCCTGAATTAGAACAATGTTTGGATTTTCTTTCTTTAATACCTCCTTTACTAAAGCTCTCTTCCTAGCACTCCCCATCCCTCTCGCATTCCAACTTACTATCTTCATTTCTTCAACACCTCTGCTTAGCCCCATTCCCTTTCTTCCTAGGATCCTCCTTTTCTCCCCCTCCCACTCCTTCCTCTAGCCTCCTTACCCCCATCCACTTCCAGCTTCAATTTCTCCGCTTCACTTAACCTTCTCTTCCTCCTAGTCCCACCTTCTCTTTTAGTCTGTAAATATCCTTTCAATTCATTCAAGTCTCTAGCCTTGCAACCTAGCTTTGCCACAAATTCAGCTATGGACTCCTCTTCATCCACTCCCATGACAAACATTCCCCCTATCTCACTGCTCCTCTTCCCCTCCTTTTCCTTCTCCATCTTACCACTATTCTCCCTAGATTCCACCCTAGCCAAGTTCTTAACCACAGCAATTGGAACTGCTTCCCCCACCCTCAACTCCTTCTCACTCCCCACCTGTAACTCCCCAATCTCCCCGGTATCATCCTCTAACCCTTGTGTACACAGCACTGGGGCACAGCTGGAATCTAAAGGACAAACACCACAGGTAGAGCAGACATTAGTATGAAAACTGAAACCACAACCATACCTAGGATAGAGGCAAATGGAGACATGGCAACCGAATGGGTTAGGCCTTTCACTCGCTGGGTAGGGCTTATCTGATTGCTACCTAGACTTACTTCACCCTTGTTTGTACTTCTAAGGCTCTGTCCTTCATCCCCGCCTGCGCGCTCTTTGCCTGAAAACTGTTGGGCAACCGAAAACCACTTGCAGATTCCTTGTCTTAAGTTACTCTCCTGGTTTGGTTCTTCTCTACTTGGAGGTCGATTTTCCCCCTTGTCTTCCAAAGCATGCTCGGCTCCATTCAGTTCTCCACACCCAGTGGAGGATTTGTGCAAGAAAAAGTCCTCTTCTACACTCTCTGAAAACAATATCTCTGTGTTGAAAGTGTTTTCCACCACTCCTGGATGTTCATCACATTGGGTTTCATCTTCGCCGCCAAAATCTGACGCCTCCTCCGAGCTGTCACAATTAACCCAACCTTCGTCCTCATCCTCACCATCTTCTCTGCTCCCCGTGGAATATCTAGGATTTGGCTTATCCCCTTCCGCCTCATTCTGGTTGCCATCTCCATGCTTCGCCACCGGAATCCAGCGTAAGGGCATCTTCGAGGAAATTTGGCCGCTTGAGAATGATTTTCGGACCCCAACACTTGGGCCGCGTGAAGAAGAAGATAGACGCTTGAATTTGTCTATCATCGGATGCAAAGAGGTTCGACTTACGTGACCACTTAAGTGGTCACATGAGTCCAACGAAAAGTCTTGGACCCTTGCCTTAACATGAACAAACCGATCCCACCTTGAGTCAGCCAATTCAGATCGAGTGGCAGGTAACTCTATCTTAGACATGATACGAACACCCCCTTGATCAGACCGAGACTCACCTTTGACCATATCCGCATAAGACCAACCGGCGGGAAAAGAGTTTTTGTTTTCAAAAGCATTTGAAAATATTTCCAAAAAAACACCTTTGCTTTTAGCAATCGACTTTTTAGCTTCCATAATAGGAGAATTCTTTCCCCCAGCCACGGCCACGTGTCCAGACTTCCTTCGTTCTAGCCCGCCAACTGGAACCCATCTTGCCACGTCGTCATCTTCTTCAAGCTTCGACTTCCCCATCCAGTGCGACGCTTCAACTTCCGAACTCACCAAAATCTTGTACCAACTACCTTCTGTGCAAAGGTGAAAAACTCTTGGGACTTCTTCAGGCTTAACTCCAGCTACTCTCAATTGAACTGCTCTCAAATCTGTAGTTTTGCACAACAGGAGAACACCGCCCATCACCTGCACCATTCTCTCTAGTGTTGTTTTTTGCCAGAGGTGAAAGGGTAAACCCAACATCTTCAGTTTGAAACTATCGTCTACACCCGCCACTTCATTTGAAAGAGGACACCATTTTTCGATTCTTACAGGTCCTACAGACATTGCCAGCAAGGTGAAATCTATTGAAACCTCCCCCGCGTCAAGGATTGCTTTTCTATCAATGAATGGAATGAGAATGACCATCTGGTTCAACCCGAGCTTCCTTGTCACCTCCTCTAGCAATCCTTTCCAGTCTTTCACCTCCTCCCTCGCAGTTACAATGGATTTCTTCTCCCATGCGCCCTTTTCCCCAACCAAAGCAATTTTTGGTTCTAAAATTGTGAATGCCACTATTGGATTTTCTTAGTCTTCTACTGTTTCTTCTAAGCCCAACTTCTCCAATCTCTTTCTTCTTTCTGTCATCAGTCATCACCTCTTTTTTACTCTATCTGCCAACTACTTCCTCAGCTTGTACCTCCACTGTTACAAACTCCTTAATGACTAATCTCCGATGAAGAGCATTAGCCACCCCTGACCAACCCTACAGCCGGATTCCTTCAGGAATAACTACTGTTTGCCTTTTCTTTTTATCGAACTTTTATTCCAGAGTAACATACCAACCCCTGTCGTTCTTTCTTCTCTCGGCTACATATTCTCTCCTTATTTGCCTGAATGTACCTCTCCAAACTTTCCTCCAGCAAACCTGAGCAGCTCCATCCAAGAAGCTTTGAAACCAAGGAATAGCATCTCCCACTAACAACATTGTTCCTCTCTTTCCTTCTCTAATCTTAATCGTGAAGTCTTTTTGGTAGAATAACTCCTCCAGCAGAATAACTTTTCTTTCTATTCTCATAGCTTCTCTCCACTTACCGGCCGGTGAGAAACCCTCGAACCCTTCTCTTGCAACTGCTAACATCTTTCACATCCTGTAACATCGAAGTCAAGCCCATAGT
>NW_010729095.1:1722784-1739226 GCF_000365185.1 Nelumbo nucifera | reverse complement strand
TACAAATCAGATCTGAATAATAGTGCAAGAGCTGTGTATGTCGAAGAGAAGAGGTAAGAGAAGAAGTCGAATCATTCACCCTTCTCTAACCCTATTTTATTAATCTCTAAAAATTAATGATGACAAGTATGCCCTTAAGTGGGCGGCCAACTTGGCAATTACATAAAGAAAATAAAACAAGAACAAATAACAAGCTCATTAAGTGAGCCCATCAACATAAAATAAAAGATAAAAAATAAAGGATATCACACAAGAGGCTGTTAGGGCCCATTCGGCCCAGTCTCTTTACAAATAAGAATAATGAACTTTGTAGGTCAAACAATATTTCATTTTAAAGCCATGAATAAAATGTGCTTTCTAGAATCAAGAATATGCTTATCACATCAACAACCCATAAAACCAATCCCCAAAATTCCAAAAATATAAAATAGAAAGAAACAAGTAATTCAAAAGAAGCATCAGTAATACTAAAAGCACATCGTTGTAAGAATAGGATAAAAGGCATACCCTTTACATTTTGGGCACAATATGTTTCTAGATAGAGAAAGTTTTTTAGATGTTCCATTATACAAGTCCTCCAAAGAAACCTTCAGGGTATGAACTACATCTTCACCTTGCTTTTGTCTTCTTCCCCTTGAGCTACCACCACCTACAACATTGGAATAATAAGAAAAGTAAATAAGGAACGGAAAATTATAACATAACTAAACCAAATAGAGAATTACAGACATGATATAAAAACAATAGTTTCACATCACTCACCACCAAAGAATGATTCAAATATATCAAAAGGATTGTGAGAGGCACCACCTACTCCCATTCCTTCCTTAAGAGCATCTTCACCATATTGGTCATATATATCTCTTTTCTCAGGATCACTAAGAACTTCATAAGCCTGAGCCAAGTCCTTGAACTGATTCCAGACAAAAAGATAGAAGTAAACAGTAAGAACCTAATTAGAAAAACCTCCTCAAGATTTAGAATGATACGTGTTTCAGGATCATATTTAAATCACATAAACACTTATATGTAGAATTTATTTTAAACTACATAATCAGTGATGCAACTAAAAACCTACAAAGAACAGAGGTCTCAACCCCTAGTCTAAACTCAACCATCTGAATAAAAAAATGTTTCTGTTAAAACTAAATTCATGATGCCACACATCTCTAACAAAGCTACTATTAAATTGGATAAAAAGAAGCTTAATACCATTAATATATTGAAACACTTTTTCCACATTAAGCTTAAAGAAAAGATATCTTCTAACAATAAAATTTCAGTGGTTCCTAGGTAAAGAGACATGGATGCACATGAACTAGGAACCTCAGCCCCATGTATATTTCAATTTGCCTGCTCTTTCTCTGAATCTAAGCAACAAGCCGTAATAGGGGGATGATCAGCAACTCACTCAAGTTACACCATCAGATAACTCCTATTTCCCCAAGCACAAGACATGAGAAGATTTCTCCCACTCTGGTTGACAAAAGCTAAAGTGATTTCTTCAATATCTAGGAGTAAAAATTCACTCCAACTGTGGTATTCAGATTTATCCTAGCTCTTAAATTGTATATTTGTATATATACCTAAAACAATCAGAGATAAAGCATTTAAAGATCCACTCAGCTGATAGCGAGATACATACCGTTAGGATAATAAGTGAAACATATTTTTTATTCAATGATGTAACTTAGTACCCATTCTAGCATTTTTTCTTTTTTTCACTGCATTGCATTGCATCCAAATCCATAAAATGTTAATAAGATAATTTGAGTAGGAGATTCTGGAACATTGGAATGGATTCTCTCTTCAGATGATGGTCCATGGACTTTCTGACACAGTATTAGAGAGGGGCAAGATCCTTGGCACCTTGTAATGGACACCAAGGGCAGCCACCTTCTTGCAGATAATCTAGAGGGAGTAGAAAGAAAGAGATCGGTTTAAGAAGGCATTGACCAGATATATATCTTTCTTCATTTCCTCTACTTTGTTTGTTATTTGATTATCTGTGGTTAATATTGTCTCCACTCCTTTCCTTTCTTCTTAAAGTAAGGAGTACACTTCATTTTCCATCCTTGATCTCGTTGCAAATATAAAAAAAAAGGTAATACGATATGATCAAAGCAATGCAACTTGACAGCATAATATATACCATCATTTTTTTATCAGCAACATCCATCCTGAGATGGAGAAGTGGAATAAAAGATCACCTTCTCAGGATCTCCACCCTTATCAGGGTGGTTCTTAATGGCAGCTTTTCTATATGCTTTCTTCAGTTCATCTTGACTTGCATTTTTGGAAACACCAAGAATCTCATAGTACTTAGTGTTGTCACTCTTTCTTGGAGCACAACTAAACATGATTGCAGCACTTTAGCGTCACTGCCCAAACACAAATGGAGTAAACTTAAGAATCTTGCTTTCCAAATACTGAGAACAGCCTGAACTTCACATGCCAAAAAGGTAGCACAGCGCAAAATCCAGTTAATAACTATAGCAGAACACGAGGGTCCCAGTGTTGAAACTTATTCCAAGAACGCAAACTCGAAGAATATATCAAGTTAATGATTTTAGAAACTGAGAAGGGTATTCGACAAACAGACGGAAATTACAGAATTACTAATTACCATGTAGAGATGTTCATAATAATCTACCGTCTTAAAACGTGAACATAAAGAAGATGACGGAAATAAAAAATAAGAAACACCGGATCCAAATCCATCCATTAAAAATGAAAAAATAATAAATAAAATGAAAAGGGTACGGAACAACCAACACTGGACTCAATTACTTGAGAACTTAACATGGGACTAATTCGCTTAACAGTATGAGCAAATTCTTACCAGAAACAAAAACCACAATTCATGAAAAACAAACAAAATGTCGTCAGATTTTTGGCGGAAAAAAAAAGTTGTATATAATTCCAAGTTAACTCGCAAGCAAATCCTTTTCCATCTAAAATATCCCCAAAAAAATTACAATCATCGGAGAACCAAGGAATCAAGATCACGGGTAGAGAGAGAGAGAGAGGGAGAGAGAGAAGGATGGTAAGGAAACTTACGAAGTTTTAGAGAAGAAGCGGGAAGGAATAACAGAAGAGAAGAGGAGAAAGAGAGAGCGAGGAAAAGCCTCGTCTCCCAAGCTCGTCTCCGAGGAGGAGTTTCCGCCTTAGTTGACGGTCTTCTTATAAAAGGGCAAAAACAGAAAATTAGCAAAATTATTATTTTTTAAATAAAAAAGGGAAAAAGTGTCTTTGTATGACGTTCAGGATGATCCGTCGTGGTGGATCCAACGGTATGCGGATCATCTAATGATCTCATCTTTCTTTTGGACGTACGTGTGACGTGTATCAGCAGTTGCGACTTACGAGGAATTCACATCTATCACCACTCACCACTGAATGTACGCAAAATGCATACCTAAGCGTTGATTGAGAGCATCTTCCGTACTGTTATTGGGCACGATTGGAATATCCTACGGAACGTTTTGTGAGCGCATTCATTGGGGGCAGATTTAAACTCACTGGGAGTTCTACGAGTGTGAAAGTTCTTTCTAGGGGTGAGCAAAAAACCGAAAATAGAACCGACGGAAAAAACTGATCAAAATCGAACTGAAAAAATGGTTAATTGAATCGGTCAGTTCAATTTAGGTTTGGTGTTTTAAAAAACTGAAGGTAGTTCGGTTTTGGTTAATTAATATAGAAAATCGGCGGTTAATTGAACTGACGGGTATATATATATTTTTATATATTTTATATATTTATGTATATCATATATATTATATATAAATTAAAAAATATGCATTATATATAAATATATACATTTATAATATATGATATATTATTTATTATTTAAAATATAATTTTTTATTATATATTTATATTTTTTTATAATATATATTGTAAAAATTAAAAAACCAAAAAATCGACGAACCGAACTGACGGTTAATCGATTGGTTTCGATTTGGTTTTGGTTACCAATTTTCCAAAAATCGGTAGTACTAGTTTGGTTACAAAAAAAGGCCCACGGTGAAAGAAGTGATGAAAGCAGGAGAACTATGATTTTTGCAGTTTCGTCAACTTGGTCCATAGGACATGTCATTTCAAATAATTCCGTTTTAGAATTTACAAAGCCCACCCTCACTATTGTGTTTTTTTTTTTGGAAAATTATTCTTTTTCCGCTTTGTTGTTTGATTGTCTTAATAGAAAATTAGAGAATGACTCTATAAGCATGGGCTAGTATTCTAATAATCTTTTATTTATATAGTCACATAAATTTTGTTTGACACCCATTTTTTATTTAAAATCAAGTTTTAACACTTTATATATATTTTTTTATTTAAAGTCAAGTTTTAACACCTTATCTATGTGGTATCATTTGAAATGAATTTTTGTTCTTTTAGTGGAGTCAACTAGCATTAACATTTTTTTAGAGTGAAGGTAACTATCATTAAGTTTTATATATCGATAATGACTTCTTGATGATTGTTTAAAATATGGTTTTTTTCTCTATGGTTATATAAGAGATACCTAATGGAGCTTTAAGGTAGCCTATAAATAGGCAACAATTGGTTTTTTATTCTACTTTATTTGCACCTGTCTTTTTGACATGTGTTGAACAACCCCATACTTTAAAGTGTCTGACACTTTGTATCTTACCAGTCCAATGCTTATATAGATCTTATGAACTAATTTAGTCGAAACCCGATTTAGTATGTATATTGCATTCTCTAATGTGTGTCCCCAAAATGATATAGGGTGGACGAGGAGTGATCAAACCATATCCAATAAAGTTTGATTCTCTTTAATACACCATTTAATTGTGGTGTAGCAAGAGGAGGCAGATGTGATATAAATCACATTGACCTTTAGGTAGTCCCCAAATTCGATAGAAAAACATTCACCTCCCCAATTTGATCAAAGGGCTTTAATTTGTCTCCACACTTGTTTCTAAACTTCATATCTAATTTTTTTTACTTTTCAAAATATTCAAATTTATATTTCATTAGGTACACTCACCCATACAAAGATTAGTCATTAATAAAACTTATAAAATACTAATGTGGATTGTGGGTCATTACATTTGATGGACCACATACATTTGTATGTATAACTCAAGTATGCTTATACTTCTTTCAAGTTTACTTGCAAATGGCTTTTTAATCATACTATTGAAATTTGAGCAAGCCTTCTTCTTGTTGTTAAGAAAGCCTTATATGGATCTTGTGAATTGTACTTCTTTCAAGTTTACTTGAGCAAGCCTTGTTCTTGTTTAAATTTGAGAATTGGGAAGGAGCAAGAGACTAAGAGTAAATGAGATGAGGGTATGGGAGAGCATAAGAATTGGAATTAATTTAATTAATCAAAATACCCTTAAAACTATGTGTTTTATAATTGTTGGGAGGGGTATTTTGGCCTTTCAAAAAGTTAATTATCACTTTACTAAAATGCCGCCCAAGCTAGTTGTTATATAGTTGTTAGGAGCATTATTGTCATCTTCCTTCCCCATAGCCAAAATACACAAACATCACCCCAAACTAGTTGTTTATAAGTATTGGGGGGTATTCATGTGACTCCCCCCCCCCCACCCCCAAAAAAAAGCAAAAAATAGTTGTCAGGGGTCCTTAATGACTATATCCTTAGCGGGTTGGAGCAACTCGTAGTGGGTTGTGTCATGCCAGTAGGTCATGTCATGTTAGCTTGCGAGCCTCGAAACCCAAACTCAACATGACCCAAGAGTATGGACCGACTTGTAGGTGCTACAACCCACTTACAGCTCAAGAGGTGAACTAATTCTCTTTTTGTATAGAAGTCTAAAAAAATCATTTCTCCTTGTCATGGAATGTTAGGTTTTTCTCTATTTTTGCCACATTTGCCTAGCTGCACACATGGAACATCGGTTGTGTTGTGGTCATCGATATTCTCAACATGCAGTAGGATGAGCGTTGCCAACAATGTTTTGTGGTAAGTATATTCAAATTCCTTAATATGCGAATTGGAATTGCTTTTTAACCTAGCTATTGATCTCATGTTAAGCACATTTTTTGGCTTTATAGGACTATAGCGGATGGTATTCCATTCCTTAAACCCTTAACCCCCAAACCTTAGTGGCAATGATATTTGAAGCTCAATAACTAAAAAAGAGAAGAAAAATTATTATTTTTTACTGTTTTACATGTAAAGACTATAAATATAGAAAAACTATGGTGAACCACTATTACTTCATTTTTCCCTTATAGATATTTAAAAAGAAGCCCATGCATCATAGGTTACTGCTAGTATATAATAGAAAGAGGAAATATAGGAGGTGAGGAGTCCTCTCACCACAAAGCTCACATGTATCTCCTCCCCTTTTTCCTTTCTCATAAATGTCCATATTTAATTTTAAATTAAGTCATAAATCATTAAAAATATAATAAATCAAAATTAAACCTCACATGGGTCTTCATTGTCTCTCATAAAATCCATATTTACTATCTAATAAGATCATTGTTAAATCTCTCTCTCTCTCTCTCTCACACACACACACACACACACACCTTAATAGTCGATGTTTGTAACATCTCCTCTCCCTATTAAATCCCTCTTTTCCTCTTAAATCTATTCATCCCTCTTGGCTCTCTGTAATAAAGTAGGGGTGTAAATTAGATGGATTGGGTTAGGTTAAGGACAAACTCTAAACATGAACCCCATCTTGGACCCAAACTAATGTGAAAAATCCAAATTCTCCCGCCTAGTACATGGGGTGAACCAATCTTTTTCTTATATAAAAGTTTAAAGAAACCATTTCTCCTTTCCATGGGTCATCGAGTTTTTTCTCTCTAATTCTTATTATTTTAGTGTAATTTGTGTCATGGATTGTTTTGGTTCAATAATAAAATACAATAAGAAAACACTTTAGCTTGGTTATTGATCTCAAGCTAAGCACATTTTTGGCTTTATAGGGCTATAGAACCGGGGGGTAGTGCTTCCCCTAAGCCCTTAATCCCCAACCCTAGTGGAAGTGGGATTTTATCCCAAGTCTATGCTACAACTAGCCAAAAAAGGAATAAATTTGAAGCTCAATAACTAAAAAATGAAAGAATTTTTTTTCTACTATTTGTATGTAAAGAACTATAAATATATAAAAACTTTGGTGAATCACTAATACTTCATTTTCCCTTTAAAATATATTTTTTGAACAACAACTCACAGGAAACTCTTATCATTTCTTAAACATGTGGTTATTTATTTTTAAAATAAATGATTAAAAACATAAAAAGTCAAAATAAAACCCTATTGAGTCTCAATTATTTTTTATAAGGTTGATTATTATTCTCTTCAATAAGATCATTCTTAACACACACACACACGCTCCAAAGGCACATACACACAAATACAATTCTCAACCCCTTTGCTCTCAACAAATTAGATGAGTTGGGTCAAGTCAAGGGCCAATCTATGACCAAGTATACATATAAACTTTATCCTAAACCCAAATTGATTCCAAAAACCTAAATTTTGCTCAGTTCTAAATATGGACTTTAGCCTAAGCCAAAATTGCCAACAAAAACCTAAAATTGCCAACGAAAATCATAAGTTCATGGAAACTTAACAATGTAGGCATTAGTGGGGTAGTCTAGAATAAATTTATGATCATGACGCCAAACTATAGCGGTCATGTCTTCCTAACCACCTTGGTTGATCGGTGTTCAATGAACATCGAAAAGATCAACTATTGAATCTAATCCTAGATTGGGAGGACGTTTTCTCGATGAGTGGCAACAGGTTCTACAATGCTTGGTAATAACGGTTTGGATGAATCACAAAGAATATCTTTGGAAGCCATGAAATGGACATGGGGCGTGAGACAGTACAAAGAAAGGTGAGAGACTAAAGAAAACAAACAACAAAAGAGATTTAAAAATAAGATAAATGGCAACTACAAGAAAGAGAAACCTGTTCTCATATCAACATAAAACCCTCTCCTGCATTATAATTTGGATTAGAAAAGGCCCCACATTATAACTTGGACTAGAAAAGGCATGGAGTGTACATCATGTGTGTGTATTTTTGCTGACATAGCATAGTTTGACCCATTTGACCGAATGGTTGAACCAATGACCAAGGGCAGAGCTAGGATTTTATATTTAGGGAGGCCAAAATCTAAGAAGAATTTAAATGACTATTATGGGTATTTTAAAGGCATGGGGGTATGCCTTTCCTCTGCAACCCCTAGCTCTACCCCTGCTAGTGATTTGTGACTCGAGGCAAAAACGGTTCATATACATACATACATACATATATATATGCTAACATGACATGATGGTTGGGCTAATAACCTGTGACCTAAAGGCAAAAACAGACTGGCCTTCGGCTCAATTTTAAAATGTGGGGGATTGACTGATGGGTAAGGGTGAGCAAGAACAACCGAAAAACCAAATCGATCAAAAATTATGTTAACCAAACCAATCGGTTCGGTTTCGGTTAACCAAAATAGAGAATTGGCGGTTAACCAAACCGACTCTATACATATATTTGTATAGATTTTATGTATATTATATATTTTTTATATTTTCTATACATCATAAATTAATAAATACGTATTATATATAAATATATATTATAATATATAATATATTATTTATTATTTAAAATATAATTATATATATATTTCTAGTGTTTTATTATATATTTATATATAATTTTATAATATATATTGTAAATAATAAAAAAGCGATGAACTGACGAACCGAACCGATCAACCAGTTAATTGATCGGCTTTGGCTCAATTTTGGTTATCAGTAACCCTGGTTCGGTTTCAAAAAATAAGCCCATGGATCGGTTAACTGAACTGTGAGCACCTTACCGATGGGTCAAAATGGAGAATGCTAACATTTTTTAGTAAAATTCTAGATCCGTACCCTGTACTTTAGAGGTAGTGTCAAGTTAGTATCCAAACTTCAAACCGTGTCACTATAGTACCTAAACTTCCAAAAAAATGTCAAGTTGGTCCAAAATCGTAAACAAATATTATCATATAAAAGGACAAAAAATGTCATTCACATATTATATAATTTTCTTATGATTCGTACAAGATCTCTAATCACTTTCTCAAATTTCAATGACTTTGTAGTAGTCTATAGGACTTTCTCCTTCATGTCCTACATCACTTATTTAAAATCCTTCGAACCTTCTTCACAATTCACATACAACTACGTCAAGGCGCTTAAACAAAAATGGAAATATCGTGAAAACCATAAATGGTTTTTCATTGGTGTCAATGCCCAATTTTTTCTTGATCCCTTCACCCTACTTCTTTATACCCTCCTTTTAGACCAAAAAACTTGGAATCACAACCATATCAAATTAAGACTTTACAAAGCCAAAATTCTCTCTTTTGACACAATCCATAGGATAAATGAAAACCTCAAGATCAACATCGGCATCTAATCAAATATAACTTATAGACCTAGGAAACTATAAATTAGTCACACATCCATCGTTCATCATGCCAACTTCCTTTCTGACAGTCTTGATCTCACACATCCATCGCCTAAAGATCACTAAGATACAATCAACAAGCGAATTCTACTACAAGTCTACAACGATCAACCTCAAAAGCACCAAGATCCCATCCTGACGACCCTACACAACTAAAATTAGAAAAACCTGGATTAACCATATTTTTAGACCAGAACCATCCACTTGACTTCTCACCTTAATCCGTACCTACCCACTAAATTTTAGCTCAAAGTTCCCTAGTTTGACCCACCATCAAGTCAAATCTTAATTTTAGCAAATCTCACTGATTAAAGCTTATCACCTATCATCCCAACTTCATTTGACTAATCAAACCTTACCATTGTGTTTGGAAACCAAAAAACCCCAGCATGCTGAATTTCTTAATTTCATGATCAAACTCCTCCATTAGACCATTAAGAAAGTGAAATTCCACTTCAGGCCTTTACATTAATTGATAAACCTAAATCTATCACTTCCATTAGATTCAAGACGTTCAAGAGTGCCTACCAACCAAATTTCATCCCAAAATTCCCCCATTTAATATTTCATCAAGCAAATGTTCTATTTCAACAAATCTTATTGATTCGTACTTGTCAGTCATAGATCTCCATCATCTCGGCCCTATTTGGCCAATCAAACCTCACTACTGTGTTCAAAGACCCAAAAAACCTCAATACGTCAGAAGTGTGATGGTTGATGTCAGTCCCATTCTTGACCTGTTCAAACACTTAGACTAGTGCAATTAAACCTAATAGACCTAAAAACCCCAAAACCCAAAGGTACCCCACTTAAAACTAAGAAAAAGACAACTTTTAAAAGTTCATCAAATTTATATTTTCTACCACTGACAACCCCAAATATGAGACTACTATGACAGACATGCCCCAAGCTACCATTGGATGCACAAAACCCATTAAAACCACCCTCAAATTGAAAAAGACCTTTCACCAAAGAAGAAAGCTTGATTGGACACAATTTCCTTTCAAAAATCTTTACTCATTTTTGTAAAAAACTTGTCTTCAAGTCTAGGCTCTCTGATTGGATGAATTTCGGAACTCTTCCCCTCTTCTTCTCTATAAATATAGACCCAATTCGAGCTGGAGGGGAGAAGCTAGAGGGGGGAGAACTTTGGGGAAAATTTTAGAAAGATAAGAGAGATCTAAAAGGGGAGGAGAGGCCTGAAAGAGCATTTCCTAATCTCTGAGATGCCTTCAGTCACATAAAATCCCAAAGCATTCAGAGCATAAACTTCAAATTCGTCCCTCTGTTTTCATTTGCAAGATTTGAAACAAAAAAGTGCACCATTCATCCTAGTATCTCATTTGAGCTTCTTTGAACTTATTCCGATTGCTGGAAAACTCCCATCAAGATCGTACATGAGAGGCAAACTTCTCATTTTAACATTTAAACCTGAATTTGTAGTCTCTATTTCAGTTTGGTTCTAGCTTTGTTTGAAGTCCCAAAACCATGAGAAACTTGCATTCATAGTTTCTTCTAGATTGAGAAAAAGAGGTAGAGAGGCGAGGGTCTTAGGGAAATCAGTACCTAAGACCCTATAACCAAGGTTTAAAGTATTGATATGATACGCCCCGTATTGGGCGTATATCGTATCGTATCTTTTGAAAAAGATATGGAACCCTACCTTTTTTTAATAAAAAAACCTATTTTTAGCTTCCTAGAAACCAAAATTTGAAAAAAAAAAAAAAAGGCATTAACACTATTTATAAGTGCCGATACATGCCTATAACATCACCTCAAATCAATCCTAAGTGAAGTTGGGTGTATTTTCGTCTGATTGAGCAACTATTTTCAGTGTCATTTTATTAAAAATTAAGCATGAACAACTCTCGTATTGGACTGCTACAACAGTTTGGAGAGAGGGTGCTTAACACCTTCCCTCTCCCAATCATTAGGATCCAAAATCTCCTAGTTAGATGCCATTCCTGACGAAGAACGAAATCACTATCAAAGCAAGTAATCGATTTTTGAATATAAAAATGATGGCCCATTTCCTCTAAAAAAATGGGTGATGACTCAATTTTGTTGAGTTAATCATGAACTTTTCGGAGCCCACAACCAGATATCAGAATATAGCCAAAGAATGACGATGATAACGCTATAATTTGACTTGCCGCTGTAACAAGTGAACAACGGTCGAAGTTCCCATAAGGCTGTTAACAAACTTGTTGATCACTCGACGGGAAATAGACAAGGAAAACAAAGCCTAAATCATTGTGATCCAATGAATTAAATTAAAAAAAACTGTTTAGCAAATGTATGAAATTCAGCTTCCTAACGACCAAAAAACGAGAAAAGTCTGCGCTTCTTTGGCTCCTCTCCAACCATCACCGTCTTCTTGCTATCCTTCTCAACAAGCCTCTATGTTGTTAGTTCAAATGCCATTCCTGCTAACGTTGGCAGATTTCTGTACCACTTATAAAAATAAGATGGTAACAACTTTTAGGCAAAAAGACTAATTTTATTTTCCCTTTTTACCCTCTACAATTTTTGTTTTTCCGATATTTAATTTAATTATCATGATTTATGAGGCTGTCCATCAAACTTTTATACCATCTGTACCATTTATAAAAATGAGATGGTAACAACTTTTATTAAAAAAGACTGATTTTATTTTCCCTTTTTACCCTCTACAATTTTTGTTTTTTCCAATATTTAATTTAACTATCATGATTTATGAGGCTGTCCATCAAACTTTTTCTAACGATAAAAAATAAGAATGTAAACTGTTAATATGGTTGTATCTTAATTTTACTTTCCATCTTTACCCTCAACAATTTTTGTTTTCCAAAATTCTTTTTTGATCGCTTAAGTATTTGATCTTATCATAAATGGCCACATACCCTCTCCGATGGTGACCTTGTTGCTATCTACTATTTTCATTTAACTCATTGCAACCACCCATAAATTCTCATCAATTACAAACAAGACACGTAAGGACTGCTAAATGGTGGTCGGAGATCCCATAACCAAAAATTTGTCATTATTTATGTTTTTGCTGAAATCATATATCAATCAATTATTGTATAAATTCACCCTGATATTTAGAATAAAAAGTAAAACTCATGAACCTCACTTAGGATTAACAAATTGCATGTGAAATCATCTTGATGGAGGAAGATTTGACCCGACCCCTTGGTTGTGCGACTCGTGGAAGAACGCCAGGTCGACACGGCGACGTGGCATGGCCATATCCAAGGCCTCAACTCCCGAGCTCTCGAGCTCCCCAAGAAGAAGCCCAAGCTCCCGAGCTCACCAAGAAGAGGCTCGAACTCCCAAGCTCCCCGAAAAGAGGCCCGAACTCCCCAAAAGGGACTCGTGCTTCCTAGGAGGAGAAACCCGAGCTCTCCCTAAAGGATCCCGAGGCTAATAGCGAAGCCCGAGGGGCAAGGTCTGGACTAGCCCATCTCGTGTCAGTTCGGACCATATGCTAGCACTTCGGGAAAGAAGGATACTCATCCGAACTCAAGGCTTCACCTCGTGCACCACTCCGACACCTCGGCTCCAGGTCGTGCAACTGTGAAACCATGTCTGACAGATCTGTACTCTGAAGTAGCGCACCTGACTAGTCTGGGTCTGACAGATGGCAATCACGCCGTAACGGCCACCTGCCACCGCCATCTCAGTTGTGGCAGAGACGGCCCTGACAGAGAGGACAATGGCGGTTATGCCTGCCCCCCACAGAGGCGGTTATACCTGACTTGGCAGAAACTTGGGAGTAAGTGCACCAGGTGGTTATAAAAGACCTTCTTCCCCCAGAGAATGAGGTATGTGATGTTTGTGCTTTCTGGTCTTCAAATCAATTATTTTCCCTTGCCTCCTCGAGAGTATTAACTTGAGCTTCGGAGTATTCATACCGGGTACCTCCCCGGAAAACTCCAATTTCTTCCCTGTTTCAGGCCTCTTCAGCTCCGTCAGAGGCAAGGTCACCGGCAGCTAGGACCGACCGGATTGCGCACCATCATTTGGCATCGTCTGTGGGAAATCACTTCTAAAAGCCTCCCTCTAAGCTTTCACAGTACCTTTTTTCCGAAAACCCAGCATCCATGGCTTCTTCAAGCAACGCCGGACGCAGCATGGAGATGGACAACACCAGGGAACAACCCCAGGTCCCTGTGGTCTGCATTGGACAGTTCACCATTCCCCTTTTGGTGGATGGGGTTCCTAGCCTGAACATGCAACGAGCAGTGGCGCCTGTGAGTGTTCCCCTTCCCCCTTCTGTTGAGACAATCTTTGCTGAACCAACTATTGTCCCTCTGGCGGCCAGGCAGAACCAGCTTGACGATTTGATGCAGTGCATGCAGGCCTTGCAAGCCCAAGTACAACAGATTCAGCAGAACCAGCTCTACTAGCAGCAAGCGCTACATCACGCCTCCCATTATCATTATCAACAGCAGTTCCCCCAGCTTAGCTTCCCCCCCGACACCCGGTCCCGAGACAAGCTAAGCCTCACCACCAAGGGGAATGCCCTTCTTGCCAAGGAGAGGCTTCCCAGAACCCCCCTAAGAGCTAAGCCTCCTCCCGCGGCAGAAAGGGAAGACCGGCCACCCCGGTCTCGCCGCGAGTGGTCAGGTCGGGAGGACCCCAACTCGCCAGGTCTACATTGCCCCCGGCAATCATAGTCTGAAGCCCCGCTTCTGGAGAACCGGTTCAAGGTCTTGGCTGCGGACTTTAAGCAAAACCCATCTGTCTGCAGCCATCGCCAGCAACCCGAGCTGCTTCCTGCGCAAATGATCCCTGGTAGTACGGAGGCGAGCAGCACCAATGCGGAACCGACTAAGAAACAAAGACACCGCCGCCGAGCTCACCGAGCTACTACCCACAGCCTGCCCAAGCTCAAAGGCCGGGAAGAGGTAAGCTTGGGTGAAGTTAAAGTTCCTCTCCTCTCAGTCCCCTCCCCCTGTCTCCCGAGCTCCTGGCAGTTCCAATGCCTAAAGACTTCAAACTCCCCCCTCTCGATAAGTATGACGGGTCGTTCGATCCAAATGATCACGTGGATGCCTTCCAGTCGCAGATGCACCTAGCAAGGGCCAGTGAGTCTTGCATGTGCACGGCCTTCTCCACCACCTTCAGAGGAGTAGCCCACACATGGTACCGGAACCTCGCACCCGGCTCAATAAGAAGTTGGGCGCAGTTCGCACAAGCCTTCACGTCCCATTTCATCACGAGCAAGCGGTGTCCGCGGACTGAGGAAAGCCTCCTCGGAATAGTTCAGAGAGAGAGATATTTCATCCGAAGCTACATCAAATGGTTTAATGACGCGTGCATGCAGATACCGCGCCTAGACCCTGCGGTGCGACTTGCCACGGCCAAGAAGGGTGTGACCCATAAAGATTTCAAGTGGCACATGGTTGTTAACCAGCCGGAAACCATTACTGCCTTCCTCAAGCTCGCGGACAAGTTCATATCCACGGAAGAGGAAGTCAATCAGAAGGGCGAGGGCGCGCCCGAAAAAAGAAAGAGAAAAGAAGCCTCCATCCAAGGGGACAGCCGAAAGAAGGACTCAACTTGGGGTGCAAAGCCAACTCAGCTGTTTCGAGCTCCTACGGTCGAGCGAGCTGATTACACCCCGCTGAATACAAAGCGAGCCGAGATCCTAATGGCGATCAAGGACGCCCCGTACGTGAAGTGGCCACCTCTTTTGAGGGGCAATCCCAATGAAAGGAATAAGAATCTGTATTGTAGTTTTCACAGAGATCACGGTCATAGTACTAAGAATTGTAAGAACCTCTGCGACAAGATAGAAGAGCTCATCCGTCACGGATATTTAAGGAACTTTGTACAAAATAATAATAATAATAATAATAATAAGGCAGGTCGRYAAGGGGAGCAYGGTAAGGATGCTCCCGAGTCCAGTAGCAGGCCGGCCAAGCAGTCGCAGAGGCAGCCTCCTGAAGAGAGGCCAGTTCGGGGCACCATCCATGTGATAGTGAGAGGTTCGGTCGTTGCAGGTTGTACTTCAGCAGCAGCCCGGGCGTCGGTTCGCGAGGCTGCCCGAGAAGAACAGAATCCTCCGAAGAGGCCGAAGACAGAAGAACCCATTTTCTTCATGGAGGACGATGCGTGAGGGGTCCACTACCCCCACGATGACGCGCTTGTAATCAAGCTAAGGATCAATGACTTCGAGGTCAGGCGCGTACTGGTTGACTCCGGCAGCTCGGCGGATATTCTCTTCAAATCTGCGTTCGACCAGCTTCAGTTGTAGGGTGACAACTTGAGGCCCGCGAACACTCCTTTGGTGGGCTTCAACGGAGAAGAAGTCAGGCCCCTTGGGAAAGTGATGGTACCTGTGGAAGTCGGCACATGGCCCTGCGCAGTCAGACTTAACCACAACTTCCTGGTAGTCGTGACCCCCTCCCCATACAATGCCATAATAGAACGACCAATCACCTATGTCCTACGGGCGGTGGTCTCCACTTATTATTTGGCAATGAAGTTCCCTACAGACTTTGGAGTGGGGGTAGCGCGGGGCAACCAGCTCGAGTTCCGCAAGTGCTATGTTGCTGCCCTGAAGGGAAAGACCAAGGTGGCCGACGACCTTGAACTGGAGCGGCCTACAGAGCAAGGCGAAGAATGAGCTACTCCCACGGAAGAAATAGTCGCTGTCCCGACTTCAGCAACAGACCCAGCCTGGACGCTATAGATCGGTGCTTCCGTCCAGGAACCCCTACGATCTGAGCTAGTAAGTTTCTTACTTCAAAATTTAGATGTTTTTGCATGGTCCGCGGCCGAGATGCCCAGCATAGACCCTAACCTTATGACTCACAAACTCAATACTGATCCTGTAGTTAGGCCCGTTAGACAGAAGAAACGCAGCCTAGCCCCGGAGCGTTGGAAAGCAGTCGATGAGGAGGTCGCAAAGCTCCTCGCAGCCGACTTCATAAGAGAAGTCCATTACCCGAGCTGGGTAGCCAACCCCGTT
>NW_010729095.1:1704859-1722327 GCF_000365185.1 Nelumbo nucifera | reverse complement strand
ATTGAAAAATGCTGGGGCAACCTTTCAAAGGCTTGTAAATAAATTGTTTGAGTCGTTAATTGGCAGAAAAGTAGAGTGTTATGTAGACGACATGGTCGTCAAGACTCAATTCTCACACAAATCAATACAAGACTTGCATTCTGAATTTCAAGTTCTGAGACAATTTAACATGAAACTGAATCCAAACAAGTGTGCTTTCGGTGTCACCTCGGGCAAGTTCCTAGGATACATCGTTAACCGGTGCGACATCGAGGCCAACCCGGATAAGATTAAGGCCATCTTAGATATGAGACCACCTCGGAAGTTGAAAAGGTCCAAAGACTAAATGGCCGCATAGCTGCCTTGAGCCGCTTCATGTCCAAGTCGGCGGACCGCTGCCTGCCTTTCTTTAAGGCAATTAAGAACAAAGGGTTTGAATGGACCCAGGACTGCCAGTTTGCGTTTGACGAGCTCAAGAAATACCTCGCTAGCGTACCGATCTTAACTCGGCCCGAGGAGGGCAATGTCTTTGAATTGTACCTCTCGGCAAGCGACGAAGTGGTCAATTCGGTACTAATAAAGGAAGTAGATCGGGTCCAACGACCCATCTATTACGTTAGTAAGATTTTGCAGGGAGCAGAGACGAGATACCCACAGATAGAAAAGCTAGCGTACGCACTGGTAACTACAACTCGGAAGCTCCGCCCATATTTCTAGGCTCATACAGTTATCGTCCTCACCGACAAACCTTTGAGGCAAGTCTTACTCAAGCCCGAGGTCTTTGGTCGGTTGACGAAGTGGGTCATTGAGCTCAACGAGTACGACCTCCAGTATAAGCCGCGAACTGCTATTAAGGCTCAAGCCTTAGCAGATTTCATCGCTGAGTGCATGTTCGGCTCCGAAGTTCCTAGACCGGTTGAGCACGAGATCCCCAATTCGGGTGAGCCCGAAGCTCTCAGGCCGGTGGAGTCCGAGCCCCGTGAGGTAGCAGCAAGTGTGGCATCTCTCCTAGTTAGGCCAAGCGCGAACTGGGATGAGGAGCCCTGGATCTTTCACGTAGATGGCTCCTCGAACCAATAAGGCAGCAGAGCCGGAATAGTCCTGCACGACCCAAGTGGCTCAAAATTGGAGTACGCGCTACGCTTTGAGTTTGTGACATCTAACAATGAAGCAGAATACGAGGCGTTGATAGATGGATTAGCCTTAGCCAGAGAGGTAAGAGCCAAGCACATCATTATCTGCAGCGACTCCCAACTCGTGGTCAACCAAGTCATTGGCGAGTACGAAGCACGCGAGCCAACCATGGTCGCCTACTTAGCCAAAGTCAGAGAGGCCCTGCTCAACTTCCAGTCACACTTCATCAGTCAAATCCCTAGGTCGGAGAACGCTGAGGCTGACACCCTGTCCAAATTAGCCAGCACCAGCGACATCACCATGAGAACCGTGTACATAGAGGACCTGCCTCGGCCTAGCATTCTCAGGGGGCAGAGGAGGTCGCTCCCGTCGTTCAAGCAGAGCCGAGCTGGATTTACCCGCTCACGAGCTTCTTGCTACACGGGACCCTCCCTGCAGATCGCAATGCATCCAGAAGGGTGTAGCGCTAGACAGCCAAATACGTCATGATAGACGAACGGCTATACCGAAGATCCTACACGCTCCCCTACCTGCGTTGCTTGCGACCTACCAAAGTCGAGCTCGTACTCTGTGACACTCATGAGGGTCTATGCGGCGGACACTTGGGGGGTAGGGCCCTCGCCCAAAAGACACTTCGACAGGGGTATTATTGGCCAACAATGAAGGCAGATGCCATTGAGCTCATTAGAAAATGTGACAAATGCCCGAAGCACACCAATATTCACCACCAACCTGCCACTGACCTCAAGTATCTCACCAGCCCGTGGCCCTTCGCACAATGGGGCATCGACATACTTGGACCGCTTCCACCAACGACAGGCCAGAGGAAGTTCCTAGTGGTAGCAGTGGATTACTTCACCAAGTGGGTAGAAGCTGAACCCCTGGCAACGATCACAGCCCGTAACGTCCAAAACTTCTTTTGGAAGAACATTGTGTGCCGCTTTGGGCTACCCCGGGTACTAATTTCCGACAACGGCAAGCAGTTCGAGGACATCAAATTCTAGAATTGGTGCCAAGACATGGGAATCTGGCAGAACTTCACTTCGTTCGCACACCCTCAAGCAAATGGTCAAGCCGAAGTCACAAACAGAGCCATCATCCGCGGACTGAAGGCGCGGCTAGACCGAGCTAAAGGGTTGTGGGCAGACGAGCTACCCAGTGTCCTATGGGCTTACCGAACTACGGAAAAAACCGCCACGGGAGAGACCCTCTTTAACCTCACCTACAACGCCGAAGCGGTAATCCCTGCGGAAATTGAAGTACCTACGCTACGACTGGAAGCATACAATGATAAGACAAACGAAGATGAGCTACGTACCAACCTCGATCTACTCGATGAAGTAAGGGACCTCACGTACATTAGGACTGCAGCTTACCAGCAAAGAGTAGCTTGGTACTATAACGCCAGAGTCAAGAAGCGGAACCTCCGCGTCGGTGTGACCTGGTCCTTCGTAAAGTTATGGTGCCTAGCGTTGGCAAATTCGGGCCAAACTGAGAAGGACCCTACCGAGTAAAGAGAGCACTCGGAGGAGCGTACGAGCTCGAGACCCTGGAGGGTAGGCAAATACCCCGAGCTTGGAACATTGTCAACCTAAGGCGATATTACCTATAAGTTACCGAACTAGACATCGCAAAAGGAAAGAAAATGAATTTGAAAAGGCTAAGGGAGACTCACCAAAGAAAACACTACTGAACTAAGGAAACTGACGTGGGTTGAGGACTTTGGGCGCGAGCTCAAGGAACGATCGTCGAAAATTGGCAAAGGAAAAGTGACCAGGGACCCCACTATTTATAGCCGCTGTACCCGCTCATCAACGGTCGAGATCAAAGCCATACAACGGCTCTCAGGAAAACCGGTTGCGCGACCCCCAGGTGAAATCAATTTAGCGCTAATTTTTTATGTCCGATAGCTGATAAATCGCTTGACGTTTGCGCGTGAGCTGTACCCGACCCAGGCTGACTCCGGTCGAGCCGTGCTAACCCTGGTTAAGCCAAGAACGTAAGCAGATCAGACTGGGAAATCTCCGAGCTGGACTAAGCACGCCATGGAGCAAATCCACCCGTCAGTCTATGAACTCCCCATGCCGGGTCAAGACCCCGAGCATGGGGAGTGGGGGGCAATTGATGGAGGTAAATTTGACCCGACCCCTTGGCTGTGCGACACGTGGAAGAACACCAGGTCGACACGGCGACGTGACATGGCAGCTCCCGAGCTCCCCAAGAAGAGGCCCAAACTCCCGAGCTCCCCAAGAAGAGGCCCAAACTCTCGAGCTCCCCGAGAAGAGGCCCGAACTCCCCAAAAGGGACCCGCACTTCCTAGGAGGAGAAACCCGAGCTCTCCCTAAAGGATCCCGAGGCTAATAGCGAAGTCCGAGGGGCAAGGTCCGAACTAGCCCATCTCGTGTCAGTTCGGACCATATGCCAGCACTTCGGGACAGTAGGATACTCATTCGAACTCAAGGCTTCACCTCATGCACCACTCCGACACCTCGGCTCCAGGTCGCGCAACTGTGAAACCATGTCTGATAGATCTGTACTCTGAAGCAACGCACCTGACTAGTCTGGGTCTGACAGATGGAAATCACGCCGTAACGGCCACCTGCCACCGCCATCTCAGTTGTGGCAGAGACGGCCCTGACAGAGAGGACAATGGCGGTTATGCCTGCCCCCCACAGAGGCGGTTATACCTGACTTGGCAGAAACTGGGGAGTAAGTGCACCAGGTGGTTATAAAAGACCTTCTTCCCCCAGAGAATGAGGTATATGATGTTTGTGCTTTCTGGTCTTCAAATCTATTATTTTCCCTTGCCTCCTCAAGAGTATTAACTTGAGCTTCGGAGTATTCATACTGGGTACCTCCTCGGAAAACTCCAGTTTCTTCCCTGTTTCAGGCCTCTTTAGCTCCGTCAGAGGCAAGGTCACCGGCAGCTAGGACCGACCGGATTGCGCACCATCACATCTAAACACCAAACATTGAAAAGAACACAAAAGACACATCTTATTGAATTAATATTAAGTTTAGTTAGATAATATTAATCCTATCATGGGCTTAATATTAATTTAGTACTAAAAAATGAGAATGTTGCAATTGGTTTGGTCGAAATACCCTTATTTTACTTTCCAACTTTACCCTCAACTTTCTATTTTTTTCCATTATATATATTGTCATTGAAAAATAATTATGAAAAACATAAAATGGAAAAAATAATATAAATTGCAAAAATAAAGAAATACATGTAAATTACAAAAAAAAATGAGAATGTTGCAATTGGTTTGCTCTAAACATACTTATATTACTTTCTAATTTTACCGTAAACTTTCTATTTTTTTTTTTCTAATTGTATATATTGTCATTGCAAAATAATTGTGAAAAAAACACAAAAAAATGAAGAAAATAATATAAATTACAAAAAAAAAACAAAGAAACATAGAGAAAGTTTTCAAAAAAAATATAGAAAATCGAAGAAAAAACATAAATTACAAAATACAAAGAAAACCCATAAAGTACAAAAAAATGAACAAAAACTGTAGAATAAAATAAGAATTTATATCTATTACCATATATAAAAAATGAGAATGATTCAGTTAGTGTGGTCGAAAAACCCAGATTTTTCAAACCAATACCCCTTAGTTTTTTGGTTTTTCCAACATATTCCAATTCTATATGAGGGTGCATGATAGTTGTTGGAAAAAAAATGTCTTTTCTAAAAAGCCATTGGGTGGGTACCTGACCCATCAACTTGTTAATGACCCATTTTGGGTTTAACCCAAACCCACCATAACCCAACCCAACCTACCCAATCCATTAATTTTTCACATAATACATAAATTCTCGAAAAATATAACTATAAAAAATACATAATGTACAAATAAAGATAGAAAATGAAGAACATAATATAAATTACAAAAAACAAAAAAATACACAAAAAATGTAGAAAATTATAAAAACTGATGAAAAATAACAAAAATTACAACAAACAAGAAAACCATAAATTACAGAAAAATGAATAGAAATTGTAGAATAAAACAAGAAGTTATAGAAAAATATAAAAATGAAAAAATATAACAAAAATTACACAAAATACAGAAATTTCATTCCACGAGCCCTACACATGTTTGTCAGTTAGGCCCATGTCTTATAAGGGCATTTGGCCACTGGGACTGTTTGTTATCATGTGTGCAATTGTTAAGTAGGGCCTGAAACTCATCTCCCCAGTTGTATGCAACATTGTGACACATTATGAATCGTCTGATTGTTTTATTCTTGGACAAATGTGCAGAGGTGCTCAACGTGCTTATAAGGTATTTGCATAAATGTTACTCTAGTGGTTGGTTGATAAATTTTGCTTCCAACTAATTTCTTTATCTCCTCTTGGTTAAAAAGGATAAGGAAAATGTTTTTAGGCTTAAATGTAAGTTTTTAATAGTCATCTTAGATAATGATTTCTGCTATTCAATAGTTAATCGAGTAAATTAATTAACACAACAGCTTAGTTTACTTTAACCATTAATAGTAATTATTTTCATAAGTTTTAGGTTATCACAAAATTGGAGATCAATTAAGAGTAGCATCTACAATTCTCCATAAATTTTGTGTTTCATTGGGATGAACTGTATCTGTATATAATGTCATTGAATGTAATATTATCATTGATTTGATGCATTAATGTTTCAATCTAATGCATTTGCAGCCAACATTTTATAATTATAAAACTCAGGTCTTGGCATTTTGTGAGGATAGTCTTTTTTTTCATGTATTATATAATTGTCCTAGGACTTAAATGGTATATGAACTTTCATCTATGCCCGAGATGTAAAAGCATAGTCAAACATCACCATCAATATCAAATACCTCGTGCATCGCACAGGCCATTCCACTAGTTATTTAAAACAAGAGGATACCCTTGATTTGTACAATGAATCACCTCTGAATCCTCTGCAACCACCTGTCCCCTAACAACGGCAACCCCAACATTTTCCCAAACATCAAGAACTGACACCATATCCTCTCCTCTTATCAAATATGTTTGCATTCTATTTAGAATCATATTTATATCTTCGATTCCATCACATTTGACGGGTTTAGAATCATCTTTATATCTTTGCTTCCATCACATTTGATGAGACCCGTTACCCTATTAACGTCCCTCAAGCTAGTAATATCCGATGTAGTAACGAGGACAACCTCGTTCACTGGAGTAATAGCAGTAATGCATCCAACGTTAGAGGTGTAAAGTGGGTAGTGCTGTGCTGACCTGTGGGCCGTCACACCCTCCCTAGTGAATAGTTTGGGGGTCAGCCCAGCACGGTCCATGGCCCAAGCCCGTGTGGGCTCATGCTGTGCCAAGGGTCGGGCCAAAGTTATTTTTGTCTATTTATTTAAAAAAATTGAACAAAATTAAAATTTTAATTTTATACGAATTTTGGTGTATACAACTGCTTATATATACAATAATTAAATAAATTAGTATAATAAAATTGAAAACAATTATTTATTTTATTAATATATTATATACTATATATTATCATATAATTATATTTTACATAATATATTATATATAAGTATTATATATATAGATATATATAAAATACATATAAATAGTATATATGGACCGTGTCATGGGCTAGGCCGGGCCGGCACGCGGGTCGCAGGCGGCCCAGTCCACGGACCTAAAACCCTAGGCCCAGCACAGCCCGTGGATAGCACAACCCGATTTACACTTCTATCCAACGTAAATACATGTAAGACAATTAATAAGAATGAAGTCATGGGAACCTTTTGGGTGGGATTTTAAGGGTTGTGGAGGCCAATATCAATTTCAGTGGCGATAATGAAGAGTAACATTGACTTTGTAGTAACAACTGGTTATGTCTCAAGGTAGAAGATAATGAACAATGTCTTCTTTCAAGGTAGAAGATAATAAACAATATCTTCTTTTGAAGGATAGTTTTGACATTTTCAAAAATTTTAAATTGCACATGTGATCACATGATAAGATAGCTAACAAAGTACTAATGGTAGGACTAAATTAATAGTTTTTAAAAAATTTAAATACTGCAATAACACGATTTAAAGTTGGGTACTAACTTAATGCTACTTTAAAGTAATGAGTAATATGGAATTTTCCCATATATATTTTTATTGTTTTAGATGTGACAAATATAAAGATATGTAGAGTGCAAAACCCTGTAATTTGTATTTGTACTCTTTCAAAACAAAATCAGTGCAAACAAACAAACCAGATCTTTAACAAGGGCACGTCTTCCATGTTAAAGTAGCAAGAAAATAGGGGGCGTGGGCCTTATCCATCCCGAAAGCCGAAAGGAGCATTTCTCTTCTGCCTGCACACGTCACACAAAAGGCTTTCAAGTTCAACTGTGGATCTGGCTTTCCGTTTTCCTTGTGCTTTTCTTTCAAATGCTTCATCGATTTCTTCGCCTATCCCGCTACATTTCATTTCCATATAATGCCAAACATTCACTCAACAACGACCAGTTGTACGAAACGAGCACCGCGTGGATTTTAGATATGCTGAAGTAGGTTGGACTGTAGGAGTAGGACCAAGAAGAGGCGGTCGAGGGGTTTGGTGTTCAATACTCCAAGGTTCAAGCCGGTATATATGCTGTAATGCTGAAACGGGAGTTGGCTTCATTGAGTTCTCTCCGTCTCCAAAAGATTCAATAATGGGTTGAAATAACTAGTCACACCAACTTCCAATTCGACGGACATCAGCGGTAACCCCTCTCTCTCTCTCTCTCTCTCTCTCTCTCTCTAGTCAGTTCCAAGTCTGTCCGTTACTCAGCGGTTGGGCCAAAGTCCAACAGTGAAACACTTCTTTCATCTTTGTTTGCGCGCGCGCTCATCATCTATTTGTGAAATGGAGAGTTCGTGGGACAACTGGGTCGAGGAGGCTCTATCGAGATTGGAGTCTCTAAAGCTCCTACGATCTCTCCGACCCATTTCACTGTCGAGGGAAGAAGTGAAGCCCACCGAGGTGGAATCGAGGAACTTCGTGAATTTTGGGGAGTTTGAGACTTTTGATGGGTTGCGGTCGTGGGATCGATCGTCGGTGGAGGTTGAGATTGCAGAGCCTACATTTCAGAAATGGGTGAACGACGTCCCCAGTTCCGGTAATGTTATAGCTTTCTCGCCTAAACCCATCTTCCCTCCTGATAATTAAACATAATGCTCCCTCTCTTGTTCTTTTCCTTACTGATTAGTGCTAATATCTTTCTTTATTCATTTCATGGGTCTGAACCTTTTTTTTTTCATGTTTAACTAAATACAGTTTTGTTTTTTTCTATTCTGATTGCAATGGTCATGAAAAATAGTGGGACTTTAAGATTTAGTACAAAAGTTTTAACAGAGGAATACTGAACATTGTTATGTTACTTCACGTCACCTTTAGGGGATGCAAATTGCTGAATAAATGGAAAATGTGGGTGTTCATATGGATTAAGAAACTCATGACAGGTGTGGGCTTGATTGAATGTTTAACGTTCTCAAGCTGGAAAGCTGGACCAATTCTATCAGGACTCATACGACGCCCTGGCTGGAAGATAGACTTATTGGCTATACGTTGATGCGATGTTTGGTTATTCCTTTTAAGATTATTTAATGGATAGCCACGCTAGTTTTCCCTATATTTGAAAAATATGCTTTAGAAAGAATAAACTTATCCCCTTCTACTCTTTGGTGTCATATGTTATCTTCATTCTATCCAACTATTCTAGACTCTTCAGGTTGAACATTAAAACAAAAGCAACCATTTGAATCCTGTTAACAGTTACTTCATGCATCAGTCTAACCATCTTGAAGACCTTAAATAGTAAATGCGTGCATTTTAATCTTCACAAAGTTGTTTACACATGTGCTTTCACGTGTATTTTTGCTGTGTTTTAAGACTTAAGATCTTAATCATTGTGTATTTAATTTCCCTGTATTCTGTTGAAGTGCAATGATTTGCATTTTGGCTTTACTCGGATACTGCCATTTGCATCATATTCTTTTCGTTGAAGTAGGCATATGGAATAAATTTTATGTTTCCAATTAGTAAGTGGTGAACTATGGATCTCAAAGAACAGATAGATGCATTGCTTTGATGCCTGTCATGTAATGATGTTTTTGTTTTTGCAGGAGATGAGATCATAAATAGAGATGGAGTGGTTGATGGACACTTAGGTGTTAGCCCCCAGCAGTTCAGGAAGTTACTGCTCTTCTCAGGAAATGACTACCTGGGCTTGAGTTCTCATCCAACAATCCGAAAGGCTGCTATTCATGTATGCCTAATAGCTGATTGCATTTATGAATTCAGCTTTATAGTTTAAATTACTTATATTCCTTCAACTTAGGAACTTAATCTTCTTCATGTTCAGGCAGCCCAAGAATATGGAATGGGTCCAAGAGGTTCTGCTTTAATCTGTGGGTATACCAATTATCACAGTATACTAGAGTCATGCTTGTCAGATTTGAAGAAAAAAGAGGTACTGCCATCTGTGTTAAATAAATTGTCTCATATTGCTTTATATTTGATCCCGATTATTTCTATTTATTGTTCTTCTATGGTCAATACAATGGTAAACATAGCTTATTAGAGAAAATATAAAAACCTAAAAACTAGGGAGTGACCATAAAACTTTAACAAAGTGATGTTTTGGCTTCATAATGGATAGAACTGACCAGTTTCTTCTATAGTCACCTTGAGGATATATGGTTAACTCCAATAGGCTACTCAAATTGCACAGGCACCATCTGTTGGATGTGTGAAAACAATACAGGGTGAAGGTGACTGCAAAATTGACAATTCTAGTGTTTAACAACACATAATTGCAAGCTTAGCAGCCAATGCTTCACAGATTATTCCAAGTGGGAAAGTAATTGATTAACTTCAATTGGCTACACACATAACACAAATACCCTCTGTTGGATATGTGTGTAAGCGAACATAGGGTTAGGATGAGTGTCTGAAGGTCGATGCAAAGTTGATTGTTGCTACCATTTAGCAACACATAATTGTAAGCCGAGAAACCTATGTCTCACAGATTCTTCTAATTGGCAAAGCATCCAGGTTAGCATCTGTGATTTCAAATGCTTTTTCTTGGAAACTAGGGCAGGACTTCTTAATTTCCTTTTCTTTATCTTTTCTTCCAAAATATTCTCCACAGACCTTAGAAATATAATTTCATGCACATGGTCATGTCAAAGCATATATGAGAAAATTGATTTTATGTTCCATTCTATAACCCATTATGACATGTTTTACTATACTAATTTATTAATGTTTTTAATGTCCTTTCTGAATATAATTCTAAATCCATGAATCTATGAATCTGCTTCAGTTTTTTTCTACTGAATATAATTCTGCCATCACTAATCTCACTTTTCTATGTGTTTTTTTCTGGATTTTCTACTGAAATTTGGTGCATTACTATCTTAAAATGATGTTCCAGGATTGCTTACTTTGCCCAACAGGCTTTGCAGCCAATATGGCCGTAATGGTAACAATTGGAAGTATTGGATCCCTCTTATCTGCAGGCAGGAAACCACTGAAGGATGAGAAAGTAGCCATATTTTCAGATGCTCTGAATCATGCCTCAATAATTGATGGTATCCGTCTCGCTGAGCGTCATCAAGAAGTAGAGGTCTTTGTATATAAACATTGTGACATGTCTCACCTTAATGCTTTGTTGTATGTGGCCTTCCTTGCATCTGATTCTCTATTTGCCTTTTTATTTGTTCCACTCGGCTATCTGATACCTCAAGATATTGGATTGGAATTTGACAGGACAAGTTGCACAATGAAGAAGAAAGTTGTTGTAAGTGATAGGTATAACTCATATTATGACCATTACTTTCAATATCATTTTAGTAGAGATGTCCTTATGTAGATGGAACTGAGTAGTTATGGATGCATGTTAAGACATGTCGAGGGTATCTATATTTTCTGTCCATCAGGTGCTCATAATCCAGTGCAGAATGATTCTTAACCAGGAGGTTGTGCTGAAATAAAGTTTGACCTAATTGCATCATCCTTAATGGTTAGAAAGATACAGTGAAATGTAGAAAAAAAGGGGAAGGGATCCAGATTTTGAGTCAAATGTCTTGAAGGCCCCCAGGATGGGCACTCTTTAAATGTATATGAGTATATCATGTTAAGTTACAACTTACAAGTTGGAATGACTGGCTAATATTTGCCAGTCCTGACCTGAGTATTCATTCTTTCTATCAAATTGTGTCTTAGCTATACTCCATTTTGAGTAAGGGAATGCTTGACCATGGCCCTAAAGTCTTGGAGGATACTAATTTAAGTCCTCTGTTTCACAAATCAGAATTATCTGATCCATAGTCTGCATAATTAATCGTGTTGTCTAGAATTTGATTTTTGGTATGGGCCTACCAAACAGATTTTATGTATCGATTTTGGTGAAGTAGAAGTAACTAGAACATAGACAATATGCCCTTTTTCTGGTGTTGTTTCTACTTCTATATTCTTATTTTTTCATTACTGTTGCTGCCAAATATGGAGACGAGGGCAACAACATAATTTTTGGTGTCCGAGGCTGACAGGTCCAACCTGTTGAGACAAAGAAGACGTCAGTGGCCCTGAGAGTTATCCCAGGGGCGAAGACTCTGACGGTCAAGTTAGCTGAGGGCTGTGAGGGGTCAGACCAAGCAAGAGAGGAAGCTTAGAGCTTAAGTCTGTGTGTTTATCTCAACGTGGGAGCCCCTTTTATAGCCAGAGTTGCCTTAGAAGAGGGGCAGTTGGGAGCAGGTGGTGGCGGTTGATAGTGGTTGATGATGGACGGCCAGGATGCATCTGGCCGATGCTACGTGTCAAGATCCGCAGGTTGGCCAGATATTCCTACATCAATTACCATTTACCAAAAGGTCCATGACACTCTAGATACATTTTTCTAGTGGGTATGCACTTATGCGAGTGTGTCATGCACATTAGCGAGCATAATCTGTTTTTATCTTGTTTATTTTTTAATTTAATTTTCTTTTCCATAGGAGAGTGAGGTTTTTATGATACTTTGGTTTATTATTCATGAAATTCTATTCTTGCAGCTTGTTTAGTATGGATGGAGATTTTGCACCACTTGACAAGCTTGCTGGGCTTCGCAGGAAGCATAGATTTTTGTTGGTTATTGATGATGTAAGTCAGTGTGTTAGCCATGTCAATTTATATTCACATTATTCTTCTCTGTGTTTTTTTTTGAAGAATTATAAGAAATGAAGATGCTCAAATGAAGATCCAAGAATTATAAGAATCATTTTGCCTGCCTGTCTTGTACAAGTGGTATCTCATATGGGATTATGATTAACCACTGAATGGCTTGACGGTTTGACCAAACAATGTCTTGGGTCAAAGTTTGACCTGATAGGATGATTCTGAAGTATGTTCTATGCTGTAGTTTTGGACTGTTAGGAACTGGTTTTGGAAAAGGTGTTTATATTTTATATTTTTATGGTTGTAACAGTATCATTGGACCAATTTGTGATCTATGTCTGACCTTTTGTTCAGTGTTTCCTTCTTGGATGTGTGCTATAGCCTACATAGGGAATGGGCAGGGAAAATGGCTTCCTGTTGTTCCACTCTGATGCAAATAATCTTCACCCGTATTTGACCACTTATATTCAGTTTTGTAAGACTTCTGTCAGGCCCATGGAACATTTGTTTGCGGCAAGAATGGTGGGGGCGTGGCAGAAGAGTATGGTTGTGAAAATGATGTTGACATATGCATAGGCACACTGAGCAAGGCTGCAGGTTGCCATGGTGGATTTGTGGCTTGCAGGTAATCCTGTTCATGTTTCTTTTTCTAGGCATTACAGTTATACCTGAAGAAATAAAAAGGCAAATAGAAAACCATTGGAATGTCACGTGTGGTCAAATGCATAACTTCACTAATATTTTTGCTTTTTCATAGAAGGGTAACTTGCATTTGTATAGTATATTAATTATATGACAAAAGGTGTACATCAATGTACAAGAATGTGCAATAAAAACTTCCCTCCAATACATTGATGCCCCTTCTGCCTCTGATTCTGGATAAAACATCCACAATCCATCTCTCCAGCAAAGGCTGAGAATTGCAGTAACAGTCTCTACTATCTCGTTGAGGAAGTGAGCAAGTTGCTAAGGTCCTCTTCCCACTCCATATTTTAGCATTAGCTAAGTCCCCTTCCAGAACAAGAGATGTGATGCTTACTTGTTTTAGCAATCCTATATCCATTAAGGCTATGATTTCAATTTTAAAGGATCTGCATCCTCAATGTGGCCACCAAAAGGCCAAAACTATGATGCTATCAGGACTGAAAAATACAGAATCAATGCCTAAAAGGCTTGGATTGCTATGAGAAATCCCTTTAAATTGCAGCATAAGTCTCTTTATGTGCCAATTATGAGACAGGAGCAGTTAGAAGAGGAATCATGGAGAGGAGGGTAGTATCTCTGGAAGATTTCTTTTAGTTGATTCATCATGAACATTGTCTTGGATAATATAATTATACTCAAGCCACTGAGCAATAGTTGGGTGCCCCAAGAAACAATTTATTTTGTTTTTTGTCATCTAACAATGTGTGAACTGTTAAAGGCATTTCGCAAGGCCACCTTTTAAAGAAAGAAACTTTGTAGGGTATAGGATGTTCCATATGAGATAATAGGTAGGAAAAGATAATCCTAGAATCTATTGGAGCTTCTAAGAATGAACATATCAAGTATACCCTTGGCTTCCTTATGTGGGAGGATAGGGTAGGATTGATTGGTTTGGGTTTTGAGGTCAGAGTAGGAACTGAAGAAACTGCAAGAGTTTCCCCTAAATCACAACTGTTGTTCCCCTAGATCAGATGGATTAGGGTTTTCTCCTGAAAAGGTGCTCGCACTTTGAGCTGATAATTGAGCAGTTGTCTTGTCTGAAAGTATCAACTGAATATCCCATTTTTGTTGGGATATTTATAGAAGTTCTGGAACTTTCACAACTGATAAATGTTTAATTTATTAATATTATATCGTTTTGTCTTTTTCCCAAGTTACTTTATAGTTCACAACGAAAGAATATGCACGCTTGGGACCGTGCGCCTGAGTTGATTATGCTATGTCAGCCTTTAAGACAATACAGGGTGGACCACAAGAACCATGTGGTATGGGGAATCTCCTTTCCCATGCCTACATGTGTCCTGCATCAATACCTCTAACTTCTTCGTTTATTTCCCCTACTCTGACTCCTGAGAATGCCGAAGTATAGAAAGTTACTGAATTTCACACCTCTTATTACAGGAATATAGATCACATAGTATTGATAAAAAAAAATATAGATCACATAGCCTACTCTGTACTATGGGCTTCCACAAGCCCATGCTTTTACACCATCTTTAGGCCCTTGTATTTTTCGTCCTGATTTGCAGGTAATTTTATCTTGTATTGATGCAGGGGGGTGGGAGGAATCCTACCTACTGGCTTATTCTCGTATGCCTCTTTCTTTCAAGCAATCCTACCTACTTCCTCTCCCCCAAGCGTTTCTTCTGGCTAAAGCAATTTGGAAAGGACTAAGGAGTAGTTTCTCCTAAGATTAGGGGCTTTTTGTTGGAAGGCAGTACATCAAAAGATTAATACTGGTGTGGTTATTCAAAGAATGAGATCTTTTTCACTACACATTTGTTTCTTTATGTAAAACAAGTGGTAAAACTGCTCTTTCACTCACTAATCTCCTACCCTTGTGTTACTTGCATTTGGGGGGTTCTTCTTTAGCCTCTTTCGGTGCAGATAATCTCCTCCAAGGGGTATGGAGATTTTGTCTGAAGAGAAGATACTTTGGACATGCACTAAGGCTGTCCTCCCTCCACCTATGGGAATTTGGGAAGAGAGGAATCTGAGAACCTTTTTGGAAAAAGCTCAAACCAAAGAAGTCTTGGTTGAGAATATTTGAGCAAAGATGGCTTATTTGATGGTTGTTTGGGCAGCTGTGAGACCTGGATACCTATACATGCCTAGCATACTAGTATCATATCCAATACTAATCTGATATGATTTTAGGATTTTAGGGTATTAGGGGTCTTGTCCTTGCAAAACAGGGATCAACTGTATTAGGGGTCTATACACAAGGAAGAGGATTGTAACATATATAAACAAAGCAAAGGGTATAAGATGGGTTAGCATTGGATCAATCATAGATTTAAGGGGTGCCAAGACACATTCCATAGAGTCTGGATCTCCTGCAACAAAATAGTTCCAACACCCTTCCAACATGACCTGACACCACCGATGATTTAAAAGGCATGCCTAGGCACACAGGCGAGGGACATTTTAGGGTATGTGCCTCGCCTTGGTCCTAGGTGCAGCATTTTTAAAAGGTGCATGCCTGGTGTGCTTTGTGCCTCAGCCCAGGCGTGTACCTTTTTAAATTTTTATGATTTTTTGTTTTTTTTCTTTTGAACCTAGCGGCTAGGCTGGGGGGTCCGCCCTTGGACCCCCAACCACGCCGAGAATCCTCTATTTGCTAATGTTGTTCATACATTCATCCTAATAAAATGTTTTTTTTAAAAGGCAACTAAATTATAAAATCATTATTTTTTGTGTGAGAATTAAGAATTTAAGACCCTAACATAGACTTGTTTGGGCTTGCCTCGAGGAGTGTGGTATAAAAGAAGCTTGTAGAATTAGGAATGCAATAGGTTTTACATCACATTAGCTACTTGAAGTAATGCAATTGAGTAAAAAAAGAGATTGTGGGTTTTACATGCTTGAAAATGTTTTATACGTTTGATTTTATTTTTAAATTTTCATTTGAATATGCTTTACATATTATGTTTATGTATTTTAATTTTAGATAATAGGTTTTTTAAAACATTTATTTTAAAATTTAAGTTTATATTTTTTATTAATATCATGTTTAATATTTTTTTGAAAATTTTTGGCAATTTTTTTTTTATTTTTTATTGTTTTAGCATTTTTTTGTATTTTTATGCCTTGCTTCAAAAAGGCCATGCCTCACCTTGTGCCTTGCACCTCAGGTGCAAATTGCCCCTTGCGCTTTTAAAACATTGGACACCACACGTCTTATTCATGGCAGGTCCCAGACTCCTAGTCTCATGGTGAGATGTGTGGTGTCAGGTTATGTTGGAAGGGTGTTGGAACGTGTTTTGTTGGCAGGAAACCTCAACTCCATTCTACAATGTTACTGATTCTTTCATATCTTAATAAAATTTGAGGTTACTGATCAAAAAGGGAAGGAGGGTTAGTCTTTCATTACTTTTTACTATGACTTTATATTTATTTTTACTAAGTTTGCTTCTTTTCTGACAATGTGGAGAAACTATGGAGTATCCAAAAATTCACTATCAAAATGCAGCACGATTATATACAATATCAGAGTTTTAAGGAGCAATCTTTCTTGTAAAGTTCCTGAGGCTATGTTTGGTTTGAAGGAAAAGGAAAGGAAACATGTAAAAACCTTGTATAGGTTTCCCTACCTTTTCCTTCAAACCAAACACAGCCTATGAACACCCTTCCTTTTAGTGCAAGTTAACTTTTAACTCAAACAAATGAACAATCATTTCCATGCAACTAGACACATGCATATAACAATGTTTTTTAGATCTATGCATTCGTTTTCTTTTCTTCTTTCATTGACAGTGTTTCTTATCCACATTCCTGTAAAATTATGAACTTGTCAAGAAAATTAATGTAAAGCTATGAAGATCTGTACATTATAATTCATCTTCTCTTTGTTCTATAGACATTCTATTTTTCTTGGGATTTATATATTTAAACTGCCAGTGTGTCTGAGTTATTTGTTATTCTGGTTGAATGTCTAAATTGTTAATGCTAAATAAACAGCAAAAAGTGGAAGCAGCTTTTACAATCAAGAGGTCGCTCATTCATATTTTCAACTGCTTCACCAGTGCCTGTTGTTGCTGCTGCACATGGTAAAATTTAATTCCTTGTATTTTACCTTATATGTATAAAATCTTATTCTAATCCATGATAGTTTATTTGGTGAAACAATTTTTATGATTGTAACTTTGTAAGGCACTTATATATGGATCTAGCATACTGTCATTAGATCTATGGTTTTACAACCACCAGGCTTAGAATTTGCTTCTTTGTTGTGGTGGAGGGAGGTTGTAGAGTTGCAATTGGCTGGATGTCATACACAGATATGGGTAGTTGGGATCTCAACTTTGTATTGTGGGAGGTGAGAACATTAGCTCTCTTGTTGAATACCTTATTCAAATGGATACAGAGATTTTGGTTAATGCTATTGCTGATGCACTGGCAAGAGAAGGGATAGGCAAAGTTTAGATTGGGGAGAACCTGGTCTTGGAGCTTGTCTGAATTTGTAATTATTGCCCCCCCC
>NW_010729095.1:1685029-1704831 GCF_000365185.1 Nelumbo nucifera | reverse complement strand
AGAACTGAGAACTACAAGAGGGAGTTGTGAACTGACCATCTTTCTATCAAAGATGATGTAGAATCTTATATGATAAGATAGTTCTGTCCTGGATATCTCAATTTAAAATTAACATGGGAAAACCTTCAATTATATATTTAATCTTTCATGGTTATGCTCATGGTAAGTTCTAATTTTGTTTTAGATTGGAGAAAATGAATATAATGGTCTTTTCCTTCAGCTCACTTCCCTGTGCTCCTTTAGTTGGTCTTCAAATGGCTGCTCTTCTTTTTTCTCCTTTTCTCCTTTCTGATTTTCATAGGACTTTGATAAAACAACCCCTCTATCCACTCTTTCTTACTGTGTGGAGAAATGCCAATAAAGTAGCAAGCCTGGATCTTCTCAAAGCTTTTCTTTTGAAATAGGGTGGAAATGTTTCAAATCTTTAATTTCCATCTGGAACCCTTTTTTAATCTTAAGGGATTAGGGATCTTTAAGTGTATACTTGCTGGATTAATGTGAGGGAGGAGGCACTCATGCTGCTTTATTTGAATGTTGTTTCAATAGTTGGCTCTTTATGTGTTTGAACCTCCCATTTGGGACCACTCTTAATCTGCTTAGAATTGGGATCTAACACTGGAAAGACTTGGAAAAGAAATTAAAATTTTTTGGGAAAGAACATAATTACCCATTTATTACCTCTCCCTTTTGGAAGTCCAGCATAATGTGGTAGAGACTGGAGAAGTTGGAACTTACCATCAGATAGTTTGAGTTCTAAGAAGGATGACATAGTTATTTGGGATTGTGTTTTCAAAGAAAAAAAGAGTAAAGTTTTAACATCAACAACTTCAAAGAAATCAATGGCAGCTTCCTTAGGAAAAAGGATATCAGAGAGAACCAACTAATGGGCTGTATTATAAAGAGGCCTTAGAGTCAATGCTGTTTGCCCTTGAATCTAAATTTGAGAGCTTCCTTCTCTGACCCTTCCATGACAGCCTCCTTAGGAAAAGGTATACTGGAGGGAACCAACTAATCTCTCGACTTCAACCATTTTAATGGGTTGCATTATAAAGAGGTCTTATAGTTAATGCCAGTGTCCCTTTAAATTAGAGATCTCCTTTCTCTGACCCTTCCCTTAAATCTTGCCTAAGCTATAGAGCAGTTCTGAAAGAGTGAAAGTTCTTCTGGTGGGTTCATTTCCTGTTTATATTCATTGTCTTTCTAGGCCTTGTTTCTCAAAAGATGTTATTATCTTGGATGCCCTTTTTTCTATTCTTTGCTTCTGATTCACCCTAGAAATTTAATTTCTCTTAAATTTTGCTTAAGCTAATAATTTGTGTAGAGCAGTTCTGAAAGTTCTTGTGGTGGGTGAATATTCATTTTCTGTCTATATTCATCGTCTTTGTAGTCTCTACTTCTCAAAAGATGTTATTATCTTGGATGTCCTTTCTCTATTATTTGCTTCTGATTCACCCTTAGAAATTCAATCTCTTAATCTTGAGGTTGACTGTTTGCAAAACTCTCTCTCTCTCTCTCTCTTTCTCTCTCTCTCTATATATATATATCCTCTTGTTTTTCTCTTTTTGTCTAGTATCAATCTCTTGGCTGCACAATGGAGTTTTTTTGTATTTTTGCATTGTTGTCCAAAATAATAACAAAACATGGAAAAAATGGTTTTGAAGGTTACAGTGATCCACAATTAACAATTTCTACTTATGTGTAATCACTCTCTTTGAGAAATTTCATAGCTTATGCAATTATGTCCTTATCTAGTTAGGCTGCTCTAGTTGCTTTTAAGTAAACTACATTATGATAGTGACCTTTATCTGAAAAAGATGCTTTGGATTTTAACTACGTAACTATAACTTAGCAGCTGCTGTTATTGTGGCCAAAAACGAGACATGGCGTAGAAGGGCAATTTGGAAGCGGGTGCAGGAGTTCTATGCTCTGACAGGAATCCCCATCACAAGTCCCATAATTTCTCTTATTGTTGGTAGTGAAGAAAAGGCTCTTCATGCCAGCAGGTTTCACCTCTCTCCCTCTCTCTCTCTCTCTCTCTCTCTCTCTATATATATATATATATATATATATATATATATATCTGCTGATTACCAATGCTCACCCTCTTCATCATCATGGAACAGGCATTTGCTAAGAGCTGGTTTCCATGTAACAGCAATCAGACCCCCCACAGTGCCTCCCAACTCATGCAGGTATTTTTACTGTTAGTTTTTGAAGTCCATGCCAACAATTAATCAATAACTAACAGAAAATGGGAATCAAGAAAAAAAGTTAGACTGATTCTTTAACAGCAATTATAACTCACTGACTAGGGCTTTTGACTTAGCATGGCAAGATGGCATTTTAGTCAACTCAAGAGTCATGGAGCTGACTTGGGGAAATATGTTACAATTTGAAATTTTATAAATTTAGCTTAGCTGACATTACATGCTATATTCATAGGGTCGGGAATCAGGATCTCCTGCCAAGAAAAATCCTTCCAACATGATCTGTGTCCACACATCACATGCATGATGGGTCCCACTCATTGATGTGCGGACACTGATCATGTTGGAACGTGTTGGGAGGTATTTTTATTGGCAGGAGATCCAGATTCATATTCATAGTAAGTTTTCTTCACTGTCATAATAAGAAATTATAAATTTATAACTTCAGATGGATTGTGTACTAGTAGGGTAAAACCTCCAATATAAGGTATGGTGTAAATATAAAGTGGGTATGGGAAGTTACAAGCGGTCCAGAGGATCCCTTATTTCAGATTGGCCACAGGATTCTTCCATTGTGCAAGAAAAAAATAGATGGGCTTCTCTATTGAGGTTTATTTATTTTGGTAAATAGAGGTTTCTAATTGACCTGATTGTGCAAGTTTAAATAGTGACATGGGTCATGACTAGGAAATAAAAATGATAAGGAGTGAAGTCAACTAGGGGAGTAGGCAAAATATGACAACAGAGCTTATTTTTATGAATGAGTACTGGCTCAAACTGCCAAGCCTGATTCATCTTTATCTGGTGATTCTGGTTCAGTATTTTGTATTATTGTTAGGAGTTGGGTGTTGTATTACTAATTCAAACCAGCCAAAGTCTTGATTAGAGGCATTTTATCTTGCATAACATTTTAAGAGTACTTATCTTGCATAACCTTTTAAGAGTGTTAATAAAGTTCAAATATTTCAGGCTACGGATAACCCTGAGTGCAGTACACACCATAGATGATTTGAAGAAGCTTGCAGCAGCTCTTTCCCTTTGCATCAACTTCCCAGACATTGATAAGAATTCGATTACATATTCAAAGCTCTAAGGTTTTGATGTTTGGAGTTTGATTTACAAACTCCACGGAACAGGATTGACTCACGAAACTGACATTGATAATTAGCTTTACTGGGTTAAACTTGTGGTTGAACTTGTAGTAGTATGAGAAATAAAACTTCCCCAAAACAGGTTGATCGACTTGCTTAGACGACCACTGCTCCCTTATCCCAACTGTATGATATGGGGGCTCATTCATAGTTCAGACAGAGAAAGACCTTGAATTCTGATGTTACAGACATTTGCAGTCGATCGAGAAAATGCAACAAAATTATAAAATTGCAAACGGAAGCGCAATACCTTTCAAATAAGATTAATTCTCTTTATAACTGAATTTATTGAAAGAAATTTATTCCATCAAAGCATTTACTGCTCTTCCAATGATCCAAAGACTACTCTCAAAAAATTTCAATCTGATTTTCCATAAACTTATCTATAATATGGTTCCACCAGTCCATAAAAGTCTAATCATTTTTGATTGCCATACATATGCACTCACTGCTCGGCACTATCTGGTACCAACACTATAGACCCAGATGTTTTCCGATTCTCAACATCTGCATGAGCCTGTGCAGCCTGTGACAAAGGGTATACATGGTTGATGCGGACTCGTAGGATACCTGATGCAACGTTAGTGAATACCTCCCCAGCAGCTTCCAACAGTTCATCCGGAGTTTCAGTGTACTGGATGAGTGAAGGCCTTGTCAGGAACAAAGACTTAACGGCGAGTGCTGACAATGGAACTGGATCTGGAGTGCCAGACGACTGCCCAAAGCTCACCATGTACCCACGAGTCTTTAAACACGCCAATGATCCCTGCATAGAACAACTTTTGACGTAAGTGATTAAGTTTTCAGTAATTAAGAATAGTACCTCAGAGATGGCCAAGAAAGACATAGCTTTAGAGTATTTATAATGCTGTTATACATGGCATTTAAAACGAGTCTATGCAAAATGCATATAGAGAAGCTTGGGTCATACACCCTTTTTAACTTTCTTACATTCTTCATCAATGTATCACGAAGAGAAATTATTGAATTATGAAAAAAAAAGATAGTGACCCCCATCCCCCCGTCTCTTGCCCATGGTTTTTAAAACTAACCCAAGACCGAACCAGTCAGGGGTCCGGTTACCGGGCCGAATGGTTAACTGCCCAGGTCAATGGTTTTTGTGAAAAATCCGGTTTTGGGAATAACTGGAATAACCGAAACCAGTCCCTGGTTTTTCCAGTCCGACCGTCCGGTCAGGTCCAGTTTTGAAAACCATGCTCTTGCCTAAGGCATCTGTGAGTCTGCTGACCTTGGTACCCAAATGGACAAGCGGTGCTTAAGCTAATTGTCAAGGATCTGACCTCTATTACAAGGTGAGTAAGTGATGGGCTAAGAGCTCCTGATGACATCCATCCACTTTTTGATGATCTTTTTAGTGATTCTTCCTATATCTACTTGTGATGAGAAAAGGAAAGTATACCTGAAATGTATCTTTGCCTACAGAGTCATAGACGACATCAACTCCTTTGCCTGATGTTATTTGGTTGACTATGGAAACAAAATCATCCTGTGTATAAATTATGACATGGTGGCATCCATCTTCCTTGGCTTGAGCTGCCTTCTCTTCAGTTGACACGGTTCCAATCACGATTGCTCCTGAGCATTTGCCCACTGGCACAACATAGAGCCAACTCCTCCAGCTGCTGCATGAACAAGGATTGTGTCAACGTTCGACCTGCATTACTAGAAAAAGTTGGTCATATCCTCAAGAAGATGCCAAAACAGAAGAATCTATAAGAGCATCCACAAACTATGCCAATCAAAAATTTAAGCCATACTTTGACCCTAAAGCATGGAATCAATGACCCATTATGATTAGGTAAAAATTATGCAATTGGTGAATCTAAAAAACAACCTTGAAGCAACGGCGGAGCAAAAAATGAGCAGTCATCCCCTTAAGCATAACAGAGGCAGCAACTTTAGGCTCTATAGAAGGTGGGACTGACACTGTAACTTGAGCAGGGAGTATCTGTTCTTCAGTGTAAGAGCCCATCTTCTTACCCCCATAGGCAACTAGATCCCCGACTTTTCTGCCTGTCAATCCAGGGCCCACATCAGTCACTACTCCAACTGCCTCCATTCCTATAACAAGGAACTTGAACAAGTTAAGGTCTGGACATTATTCAAACCAAATTCTCACACTTTGTCAGCCCAAGGTTTAACATTGCACTGCACCAAGTAATGGTCCCTAAATCTTTAGAGAAAATTGAAATCAAATTAAACAACAAAAGGTATTCCTAGGAGGGGATCATTCTCAGATCCATTATGGACAGATTTCTTTTGCCAATAGCAAAGGGAAGAAAAAGTTAAGGGCAGGGTCTGGGGAGGGACAGAATGCAGCCTTACCCCTTCAAATACACAGAGAGGTTGTTTCTAAGTATTGAGCCCTGGTCACCTAGGTCACAGTGGAGCAGCCCAACCATTGTGCCAAGGCCCACCCTCAAAGGGAAGGAAAGGTTACTGTGTTGCAAATAACAATGAATAACCCATGTCACTCAAGTCAACAAGATGGCCGATTCCTTAGTTGGATACAAACACCATACTTTCTTATAATAACAAATAGCACATATACTTCATCCTTCACAAGAAATCATCCAAATCACTATTTTCAGAACTTCCAGTATATGAACCATCTTAACCTGCTACCTCCTTTGACTTACATTTTCCAGAAATGTCCTTGTTCCCATACCATGTTATGCTCCATGAGGACCGTACATGACACTTGGTCCTATAAACGTGGCAGATGACTAACTCTTGAGCTAAACCTTCCGAATGGAAAATTGACGATATAACAGGTTAGAAAATAAAATTTATTCAGGGACCTCGCCTAAAGGATTCCTTAACATGATATCAAAGCTTGTTTGACCAAATGGTCTAATGTTCAATCCTCATTATTCCCATTATATTTTATTAAATTCTAGCACAAGGTGTGGGTGGGCCTGTGTTTTTCCACGCTACAACCCCAATGAACTTTCACGTGAGGGAGATGTTAGAGAATAAAAACCCACCTAACAGCCTAAACTTTTAGGTTAAATGGTTCCTTGACATTTGATAAGTAACAAATATTGTTACGTCATCTGTTGTAGGTTCAACATTTAAATAAATCCCATGCTTCAAATAAACATCTCCTTGAAAAAGTCAAAATTGGTTTTTCAAGATACTCATGCAATTCAATTAGTTGGATCTGTATATGAACATCTTGAGTCAAATGTTATTCAGATGTAAGGCGGTGGTAACAGTGGTCTTGGCTCTGAAGTTGAGAAGAAGGAAAGGAGAGGGGATTGGGTTTCTAAACTTGGGAAGGCTAAGGGAAAGAATGAATGAAGGGGATCCCCTCCTTCAAAGAAGGGGTCTTTAGTTATAGGTGAAGGGGGATACCTATACATGCATGGAATGAAGAATTACGGAACTTTCCTAGGGCGGTGAAACTCAAATCCCAGGTTGATTCGATAGGGACATGCATGGGATTGCAGAATGGAGACCAACTGCCAACCTATGCAGGTTGTCATTATCATTCTATGATTTTACCACGTGTCATGTGAAGCTTTTGCAAAGCACGCATTCTGTACGGGCCAGGATCCCAACTGTCTGCCAATCACAATTGTGATCAGCCATGGTTGGTGACCCGGCAATCACTATAATGCTGCAGTAATTAACTGTGTTTCTCTTAGGCTGCATTTGAAAATGATGCAAATGTGTGAATGCAAATATGTAAAGTGTAAAATCGGTTCATATAAATTACAAAGTTGGGTTAGCTTTACACTGACAATTTTACCTTCTTACCAAACAGACTTTTATCTATAATGGATGCAAACATGAATTTCAATAAAGCATATACATTTTTTTTTATCCAAAGTCCACTTGAATGCAAATTTACTTCCTTTTTATTGAATTACTTTTACATCTTATTATCAATGTAAATATGCACTGGTCTGTCATTTGTCAATGCATAAATGTAATGTTGCCAAACACAGACAAAAGTAAACCAGAATGTAAATCTACCCTAAACCGAGATTTATACTCCATTTGCATCGTTTCCAAACGCAGCCTTAGAGGCAGAAGTATACATGTGCATCCGTGGTTCAGACTTTCACGTTACCATGTTGATATGCGAGTCCATACTCTTACACCACATACAACAAGCATCATCCTAAACAATAATCACCCTTGTCATCCTTGTATCATTGGGTCTTGGATACTCATAGTTTTTCTTTTAGTTAAGATGAAGTTGATATACTGTCCTTGACAGTGCATTGAAGCTGCAAAGCAAGTTGATGCAGTATCGGCATTCTTTTTCTATTTTCTTCCACAAGGTAAGATGGAATCCAGTCATGCTCCTGAAGTGATAGTGGTTTATCTACAAATTCAATCCCAAGGGGGCAGGTTGTTACCTTCTATGGCCTCCCACTCTCGTTGAATCCCCTCTTGAACACATGATTATGTCCACAGTAGAGGGTTGAATTTGATTGGGTTATCTTAGCCTTAAAATTGAACACAAAATCTAAACCAAACCAAACTTTTCTTTTATCATCAAGAAAAATAGAGAATTTTGTTGATGGTTAATAATAAAAAACAGTACGTGACTAAAAAGGCCCTCTCACTTTCTTGGTATGAAATTGTTTAGATAAAGCAGTTTCACTCCTTAACTGTTAGAATGGCACAATGGATAATGTAATCTGTACGTGTACAGAAAGAAACAAAACAGATAGCAAGAAAGCGAAAAAAAGAAAAAAAGAAGAGAAAACATAAGATTTAATGTGGTTCGGCCAAATTGCCTATGTCCACAGGCAGCAGTTTGGAGCATTGCTTCTTCACTATAAGCAGAAGAAAATACAAAAATGGCCTCACTAGAATCACACCCGTACCCAACACTACACTCCTCTCAACACACTGTATATAGTATACAATGAAATGAAATGGAATGGATGAAAACAACAGAGGAGGGAACCCTATTTATATCTGTAGAGAGGGGTATAATGGATATTTTGAAAAATAAGTCTTCACCGCTAAGAAAACTTAAACGGTGGTCATCACTCGGTGTGCCACCGATTTAATATGGTGGGCTCAGTCGGTGGGCCACTGTTTGCTAATTCGGTGAACCACCAATTGACCCACTAAATGTACTTTAACATTCTCCTGCTTGAATACTATTTTCATAGTGGAAAAACCACTCGAGAATAGCCGCCGATCATCTTTTGTTAAGTGGCTTCAAGTCCTAGAGAAGTTCTGCACCAGATAAACTTCTCTCTCATCACAGGCTTTGTTAACATATTAGCAACATTATCGTTGGTGTGAATCTTTTGTGACCAGATCTGCCCATCCTCAACTATTTCACGAACAAAATGGTACTGTACATCTATGTGAGCAAGAGGTGGTGACTATTCATTGTGACAATCAAAGCACATTACACTTGGCATGAAATCCTATCTTTCATGTTTGGACCAAACACATTGATGTACGGTACCACTTTGTTCGTGAAGTAGTTGAGGATGGGCAGATCTCGTTACAAAAGATTCACACCAATGATAACGTTGCTGATAATGTTAACAAACCCTGTGATGAGAGAGAAGTTTATCCAGTGCAGAATTTCTCTATGACTTGAAGCCACTTAACAAAAGATGATCGACAGCTATTCTCGAGAGGGTTTTTCACTATGAAAATAGTCTTCAAGTGGGAGAATGTTAAAGTACATTCAGTGGGTCAATTGGTGGCCCACCGAATTAGCAAACAGTGGCCCACCGACTGAGCCCACCATATTAAATTGGTGGCACACCGAGTGAAGACCATCATTTAAGTTTTCTTAGCGGTGAAGACTTATTTTTCAAAATACCCATTATACCCCTCTCTACAGATATAAATAGGGGTCTCCTCCTTTGTTGTTTTCATCCATTCTATTTCATTTCATTGTATACTATATACAGTGTGTTGAGAGGAGTGTAGCGTTGGGTACGGGTGTGATTCTGGTGAGGTAATTTTTGTATTTTCTCCTGTTTATAGTGAAGAAGCAAAGTTCCGAGCTGCTGCCCGTGGACGTAGGAAATTTGGCTGAACCATGTTAAATCTAGTGTTCTCTCTTATTTCTTTCATATCAAGAGACTCTTTTCTTTTCCTTCTAAGGCAATTGCACAATCTTCTTTTACCAACACAACATGCATCTTCAGCTTCCAGATTGCATAGTTGGATTCGTTGAATTTTGGTATATCGAACCGGGTAGAGCTCGAACTTGCCATCTTCAACACATGCAATACCAGAACAGCAAATACAAATTTTGGTAGAATTCCAAAATAGAACTATGAAGCTCTGATACCAATTGTTGGAATGACACAACGGATAATGTAATCTGTATGTGCACAGAAAGAAACAAAGCAGATAACAAGAAGGTGAAAGAAAGAAAGAAGAGAGGACACCAAATTTAACGTGGTTTGACCAAATTGCCTACGTCCATAGGTAACAACTTGGAACTTTGTTTCTTCACTATTTAGAAAATAAAAAAATGACTAGAATCACACCCATACCTAACACATACAATGAAATGGAATGGAATGGATGAAAACAACAGACGGAACCCCTATGGGTATAATAGGTATTTTAAAAAGTAAGTCTTCACCACTAAAAAAACTTAAACGGTGGTCTTCACTCGATGTGCCACCAATTTAATAGGGTGGGTTTAGTCGGTGGGCCACCGAGGTGGCCGATTGGCCCACCAAATGTACTTTAACACTAACAACATAGAAGAACCAGAAACAAACCTGGGATGAAGGGCAATGTAGCAGGTTTATAAACCCCTTTGCGGAAATACACATCAATGAAGTTGAACCCGATCGCAATGTTTTTGACACGGATCTCATCCTCTTTTGGTTCTCCTATCTCCACATCCTCCCACTTGAGGACCTAAGTAGCCAAACCGAGATCATTCTCAGAATCCATAAAAGATCAATACAGGTTAGACCTGATTGAATTAGACTTCCATAAATTGGCAATCAAAGGAAATGGATTAGATTCACAAAAAGCCAGAAACATTTCCAACGGAACTTAAAGGCGGTTCCAAAGAATGCAACTGAAGCTACTCTCAATTGGGACTACCAGGTATCAAATTAGTATATGGGTTAACCAGCAATCAGAAATCTTCAATCGTTGATATTTCCCATTGGGCTTCATGAAATAAAAAAGACCTTAAAAATGTGCAAGCTATCATGCGAAAACCCCAACTTCCCAAAAAAGCTTCTGCCTTGAGAAAAATGCATGGAATCTAACAATAAAATAACTAAACTGAAGCAGGCTGGTTTCTACCGGAATAAAGGTTGCATGAAGCTAAAATACATGCAGAGAGAGAGAGAAAGAACCTCTGGTCCACCATGCTCATAAACTCTGATTGCTTTCACCATGTTTGCTGCTTGAATTGCAAGTGCTCCAGCTACTAGCCTAGTGGAGGTCTGTCTGACTAGAGAATGGGTTTCAGATGAGAGGTGACTGTGATGGATTTGGGCTTGTGTAGATTTCTTCATTTTTTGTTTTTTGTTTTTTGTCTGGCCACTGGCCTTAACAGATGGCCCTCAATCTCATAACACTTGTCATTGATTTAGAACACGTGGGTGTCTTGCTGAAATGACTCCACTCTTCTGTCACTTTCCATTTTTCTCAAGCGCATGTGCATCTTATACCACACATTTGGAACATTGCATGGATGACCACTTGTAAGCTGAAAATGGATGTAGGCAGTGCAATGAATTAAATCAAATGGTTTGATTAACCGTTGAAATCGTCTTCTCACAGGATTTTTCAGTACAATGGGTTCTGAATTAAATTTCAAGGATCTGTTTGCTTTTTGGATTTTAAGAAAGTGAAATTTATCCATTTTAATAATAGTTTTTATGGTTAAAATGTTTATTGTCTTATTTACCTAGGAAAGGAAATACTTGTCCAAGTATATGTATTTATTCAGATAAATAACTTTTCTAAAATCAAACCAAATAACGCCCAAAGACAAACCTCCAGTATCGCATCATATCGGTGGATATGGTACGATATTCATCAATATGGAAGCCTAGTTTGATGAAATTATATATTAATTGATTTTGGATTATTTTTCAACTTCAATAAAAATTGAACATTATAATTATAAAAACTGAAATAAATAATTTAAAATTTTATTTTCTCTAAAAATTTAATAAGAATTAAAAATTACAAAAATTTGTATATTTTATCTACCTTAAATGATTTATATGTTTTATTTTATAGATAATTATATGTTAAAAATGAAAATATATTTATTAATAGAAAATAGAAATTATAATTATAAAAACTGAAATGAAAATTTTAAGACTTAATTTCCCCCAATAATTTAATAAAATTTGAAAATTATATATGCTTTATTATTCAATTATATAAAAAATAAAATAATTATATTTTTAAAATAAAAACATATTATTTAAAAAATAAAATCATTATTTATATAAAAATACTAAATAAATACATTTTTTTATGATGTATACATATTCTAAAGTCCCGGTATTATTGATTAGAATGTTTTTCTTCATATAACCTATTAAAGTGTGCATTTCTTATGTTGTTATACTTTATCCATAGATAATTAAATTATAGATTTAGTGTTATTAATGTATTCATGTGATTTATATGCATTTCCCAAGTGTATCCGTATCTGAATTCTGAACTGTCCAATACGATACCCAATACTGATATTTTGATCTTTATGTCGCACAATCTCGCAATATGGATCATCAAATTGCATCATATATACGGTAAAAGGCATGTGTTTATATATCAGATGAAATGATAAAAGATAATACTGTACTAACTACTAAGTAGTAATATGACACTCGTCTGTAACTATAACACATGAAGCACAAATAAAAGGGACAATCTTTCATTTGGAACAGTCAATTATAGAAATTCTCCAACAATAAGAATCTGTTACAGATAAACTGATAGATGATTCTCTATAAACTTCTGTCCAGAATTTACACATACTCGAACCCCAGTTTGAAGGATCACCCCTATAGCTTTATTAGTTTCATTTATAATATAAGTTAAAATGAAAATATCCGAATGTCTGGTTTGACCATGTAGTAAATACATTCAAAGACGTGCTGCCCGGAGCCGTTGCTTCAGCATTGGCCTAATGTACTCATGGTATCCATCAGGAACAACTGAGTCATTGAGTGGATCTTTCCATGCCTCTTCATACAGTTTTGGATACACATTTCCATCATAGCGACCAAGAACAGAGCCAAGGTAATGGTCAGTGTAGTTAAAAGCATCAACCAAGGCAATGGCATTAGGACGAACCTATTATCAGTATACCATCAAAATGCATTCTGGTTAGAGAAGCAAAAACTACTTAGATGGCACGAAGTGATTCAACCAGAATTGATTCTGTATTTGGTACAAACCTGTGAGTATAGGGATCTGAGCTGATCATTGGCAAGTGATCCTTGCTTGGGGGTGATACACCCTGTTGATAAGAAGTCACCCAGATGTTTGTGAAGCAGGTAAAGGGCATAAATGTAACAGAGCGCCTCTAGCTGTTCTTTCACCCCCTTCCCTGGAATTTCTTGTTGCAACTTTTCAAGGAACCTGACCAATAAAATGATACACAAGTAGGACCTAGCTGTTACTTGCTATCCTTTATGGCAACAAATTTCTAAGATTGAGAGAAACTAATATTGCTCCTGCAATTAATTTCTTAGGGCCCTTCCAGAAGATTCTAGATTTCTCATGCTCCCAAAATTAATTCCCCAAAGTGAGAGAATGGTTATCTTTTGATCTTTTTATAAACATATTGATCAACTGAGATAGAGGAAGAACAAACTTACTTGGAAACAACAATTAATTGGCAGTGAGCAATGGCTGCTTCCACGAGATTGGCAGAGAGCTCTGCAAAGCCTGAATGAAAAGAGATGTTAAGCCGATACATATTCATTTCTCCAAACTCATATTAAAACAGGGGACTGGAAGAAGCATTTTCCTAACTGATCTAATAACACGATATATGAAAAGTGATCCCAAGGCATGTAGGTACAACAGAAAATTCACTCAACTGGATGAGTCTAAAGCCTAACCATCCAGATAACTGAATTCTTTTAGATCGTTAGAAACACTTAAAGAGTTTCCATGGAAAAGAACACCTTCACGTCTTCTTTATTTTCTTGTGTTTTTAATTTTTAATTTCTTTCTGGTGACATATTATATAGCCAATCTGGCCCAGGAAATCTTGGGGGTTTCATCTAATGGATGTATCTTGCACATGTGCCACATCAAACAAACAAGACAGTAGGGAAGATGTTTTCTTTCATTCCAAGTATTCCATCATCCTGAAAAAGAAAGAACTGGAACATTTGATAGGCATTTTTATAAAATATATAGTGGATACCTTCTTCTGGACTCGAAAACTTGCTGAGATTTTGAGCACAGGCAACAGACATCCGAGCAGCTCTTGCCTCAAAAGTCTCTAATATTACATTAGGCTTCAACCAATCCTCAGCTGCAAAATAATATTAAAATGGTTAACCTCAATGTCTCACATAGCCCAACACCTATGATACCCAGATGCTTGTGCAAGGGTGCTGTAATGTCAGACAATTCAGCCAAAGGAATTTCAAGAATTCACAATGATGCAAGATATCAGTCAGCCAGTGTCAGATACATGATCACAAACATGATTGCTGAGAGTGCGTCCACTATACTGATAGCTCTAATTAGAATATGATACTGTGAAATGATTAAGAAAACAACTACACCAGTGTAAACTTGTTTTACACCATCAGTCCCAAGCCTGGATAAAAGAGGAGAGTTGCATCAGGTTGGCAGCCAGCATTAAAACTTCTGCCAAGCACTTGATCATGGATCCTGATTTGAACAGAATTCATGTAGCTGACCCCATGTAATTGGGATAAGGCTTGGATGATGATGATGAAATGATTAATAAAACCTAAGAGCCATTAATTGAAGCATTTTCAGATCATAATTTCCATTTAAAAAATGCAGTGATTTTTTTCATTTATTAGGCAGGCAATGATTATAGACTGATTAAGATTACATGATAATTAATTTTATGCAATAGAAGAAACAATATTAAGTTAATCCACGAATGGAGATGAATGGTGTATCCTTGGTGAGAAAATTTACTGATTATTCACCAATACAATAATCTCTATGGTTCAATCTCAAGCCAGATCATGTAGAACTCCATAAACAACCACAAACAGAACCTGAGTGGAAAGTTGGGTATGCCCAAAAAGTATAATTTTGGATAGCAATGATTGGCAAGCTATCACCTTCCAAAAAGTATAATTTTGATAACGAGTGTGGTAAGTTTACTTTACTCACGCTTTTGGGGTTCTCTAAACTTGGATAGATTGGTTTCGCAGTTCATAGGCTGACACAATTAGTTTCCATGGATGGATGGACACTACCAGAACATTTTGATTTCAATAAGATCCTCGAATGGCGATGATTACAGTCTGTTTCGCTGGTGAAGGGTCTCTTTTCTGAAGTTATTGATGGAGCGCAGATTCTCTTATAATAGAGCAAGTGGGGGGAAGTGAAGATGGGAAGCTTCTGCCTGGTACCGTAGATTGGAGAATGAAGGGAGGGTAAGATGCAATCTTTCTTACAGAGAAGTGGTGGCGGCGGGGGTTTGGCCTACTTTTGGGGAGTCAGAGGTGAAATGGATTAATGGTAATAGGGTGGTAGCAACGGATCCTCAGGGGGTGACTGCGAGAAGAGAGTTTTTGAGGAACTGTTTGGTGGGTAGGTTCCGATGGGGGTGGAGATTAAGGAGGTAGAGAGGTGGGCAAATGGCGTTTGGAGAGAGGTGGGGGGTGTGAGAGTGAAGAAAATGGCGGATGGTCTATTCCACTTTATTTGTCCGTCAAGAGCTGGTGCGGATTGGGTTTTAAGACAAGGTCCATGGCAGATGGGAAGAAACCCCCTTTTGCTGGACTGGTGGGGGGCGAGTGCGGGATGCCATTACCCTGATCCCTTTGAAGTAGGAGAGGACCTGGAGTCATGCTGGATTAGGGTTTACGGCCTGCCACTCCTGCTCTGGTGCCCAAGTGTCATAAGGGCTATTGGGGATGCTTGTGGGGGTTTTATAGAGACAGACGATTCCCAACTGGAGATTGCGACCTGCGAGTGGGTAAGAATGAAAATCCGCGGGGGAAACCAAATTCCAAGCAAGGTTGAAGTGGTCTTCACGGTTCAGATCTGGCAAGAAGTTCTGCCGTTTGTTCGAAGTTGGAGAGGTGGAGAAGGGCTGTCTCGCGATGTCCTTAAAGAAGACAAGGAGAGTTTGAACTGCTCCAAAACGTTAATCCTGGAAGATTTTGGCGAAAGTGAGCTTCCCAGTTTTTCAGTAGCAGAGAGGTATCAGAAGACAGAGACGCGAGTTGCTTCTCCGGTGACCGTAGATAGAGAAGAAGATGCAGGTTTGGGGGTTCTTTTGAGCCATCCGATGTTGGTGACTTCGAACGGTACAGATGGGTTTACCCAGGATCCAGCTGTGAAGGAGATTCAAAATTCAAATCTGAGGGGCAGCGGGCAGGTTTGGGGTACTGAGGCCATTAAAGCCTTAATTAGAGAATTCCTTGCAGAGCTCCAGCTGGCCCCTAGGGAAGTTAGTGCGCCAGAGAATTGTCAGAAGGGCTGTCAGCCTCCCCCACTCGAGTCTCAGTGGGCCCATGGGACTTTGGATGAAGTTAATGGGCCTGGAATGGCTTTATTCAGCCCAACCGACTCTTCAACCTTTGTTCGAAGGACGAAACTGATGCCAGATTTCAGTCCTCGGCTTGGCGGTGGTCTTCAGGGTGTGGGTTCAGGGGAGGCTCGGGATTCTCAGGAACGAAGGGGGACTGCTGCTGGTACGGAGAAGAAGGGCGGAGAGGGAGCTTCAGATCCCGGCGCTGGGGTTGTGAAATCTTGGCCTTCCCAAGCGTTTGCTCTGGTAGGCGAGACTCAGCTAAAGTCCAACCAACTAGTGGTGCTAAGAGAGGAAGAGGAGTTGATGGAGGTGGATCCAATAGCGATGGTGGCTGCAGATCCTCAAATTGCAAGTGGTGAAGGTATTCTTGAGGGTGTTGGGCCACAGGTGGGAGGTAACAAACTGTGTTACGGATAGGTTTGCTGTCACAGTTGAGCAGTCTCAGAAGAATAACAATCTGTTAGTGGATCAGTCGAGCCAGGTAGGGGAGCAGTTTGAAAGTGTTTCTGATTTGTCATGGGTTTCTTCTAAGTTGATGGGATTGGGAAAGTTTCTGAGGATCTCGCTAGAAGGCTTGGAAGAGGAAACAATTAAGTGCTTGGAGGGGGTAGAGAAAAGAATGAGTATGGCCAGGGGGAAAGCTGTAGTAAAGAAGGGGAGCAACAAATCTAAAAGAAGTAGAGAATTGCTACGCTTGACTTGGAACCTTAATGATAAAGTTGGTAGGAGTGAGGGGAGGGGGGAGAAAGGCTTAAGTGCCAAGTGTTCTGTTGTTCCTAGTTTGTTATGGAGCTTAAGATCTTATCTTGGAATGTTAGGGGGCTGGGGTCGGGGAGAAGGAAGCTGGTAGCTTGTGACTCTTCGAAAAGTTCAGGTTCAAAAGTGGTATTGATTCAAGAAACTAAATTGGAATATGTGGAGGTCGGAGTGGTTAGAAGTATCTGGGGGGAGGGGTGAGGTTAGGTGGAGGTCGAAGTCAGCAGCTGGTAGTGCAGGGGGGTTACTGAGTATGTGTGACCCGACTGTTTGCAGCTTGATCTCTCATCAGATTGGACTTTTTTCAATTTCTCTTGTCTTGAAACTTGCAAATGGCAATGTGTGTCAGGTTACTAATGTGTATGGTCCTAATGACCGAAGTCAGAGGGAGGAGTTTTGGGAGGAGCTCGTAGTGGCTAGGGGAAGTCTGGATTGCCCGTGGGTTATTGGTGAGGACTTTAATGTCACTCTTTCTGGGGAGGAGAGAAGCTCGGGGGGAAGAAGATCTAGGGATATGGTGCAATTTGCTGATTTTATCAACAGATTTGAGTTTCAAGATTTACCCCTTCATGGCAATAGGTATACTTGGACCAACAAACAAGACCTTCCTACCCTAGTGAGGCTGGATAGGTTTCTGGTTACTTCTAACTGGGAGGATATTTTTCCAGAGTTTAAATTAGAGAATGCTTGGTTTGAAGATGACTCTCTTGTTGAAGTCTGTTTGGGAGGATTTGCAGGTGGGAGGTACCAGTTCATTCATCTTAGCAAAGAAATTGGGAGCCATTAAAGCAAAGCTAAAGATTTGGAAAGTGGAGAAAAGTTTGAATCTAGATACTGAGAAGAAAGCTCTATTGAGTACCATAAAGGAGATTGACACAGCTGAAGAATTAGGTCCTATTGCTGAGGAGCTCAGATTAAAAAGATTTCAGGCTAAGTTGAAGTTTGACAAATTGGCAATGGCAGAAGAAATTAAATGGAGACAAAGAGCAAAGTGGTGTGGCTGAAAGAGGGGGATAGGAATACACATTATTTTCACAAAATGGCAAATGCCAAAGCTAGAGCTTCTGTAATTACCAGGCTGGAGGGAGAGGGCAGGGTAGGTATCACTGAGTCTGATATGAAGCTAGTGGCAACTAGCTTTTACAAGAAGTTGTATAAGGAATCTTGGGCATTCAGACCTTTTCCAAGATCCCTTTCTTTTAACTAGTTGAGTGATGAGCAATCTTCTTTCATTGAGAGACCTTTTTCTGAGGAGGAAATTAAAGAAGCTATCAAGTTGTTGGCTGATGAAAAGTCTCCAGGGCCCGATGGTCTTACAAATCTCTTTTACATTAAATGCTAGGACGTGGTGAGACAGGATATATTGAATGTTTTCCAGGACTTTTTTGAGTCGGGTTCATTGCAGAGAAGTCTGAACACTACCTTTATAACCCTCATTCCAAAGATTGAAGGTGCTGTGAATATTAAGGAGTTTAGGCCAATTAGTCTGTTGCATAGCTTCTATAAAATCCTATCTAAAGTCCTTGCAGAAAGATTGAAAGCAGTTCTTGGTAGGGTTATCTCAAATAACCAAAGTGCTTTTATTCCGGGTAGACAGATGCTAGATTCAGCTCTTATTGCCAATGAGCTCATACATTCCAGGAAAAAAGAAGATTCTCCAGGTTTGATTTGTAAACTTGCTATTGAAAAGGCCTTCAATCATGTTAACTGGAGATGTGTAGACCTTGTGCTTCTTCAGATGTATTTTGGGCAGAAATGGAGGAATTGGATGAAAGTATGTGTCACTTCCCCAAAGTTCTCAGTCTTGGTAAACGGATAGTCTGCAGGCTTCTTTGATAGTTCCAAGGGTCTTAGGCAGGGAGACCCTCTATCTCCTCTGTTATTTATATGTGTAATGGAGATCCTCACTCTTTTCTGCAAGAAGGCTGCTGAGTCGGGGGATTGGGAAGGTTTTGCAATGGTGCCAGGGGGAGAGAAGGTGAACATTCTTCAATTTGCAGATGATACAGTATGTTTTGTGGATGCTTCCCCCTCTCAGGTGGAGCTAATTCTTGGGATTCTCTCTTGGTTTGAAGTGATTACAGGCTTGAAAGTTAATTGGAATAAGAGCCAAATTATCCCAGTTGGACTTGTTTCCAATTTAGCTGAGTGTGTTGGTATTCTGGCTTGTCAGATTGAATCTCTCCCGGTCAAATATTTGGGACTCCCGCTTGGGGTGAGTGGTGGTTCCTCTGCTATTTGGGACCCGGTTATTGAGAGATTGGAAAGGAAGTTGGCTTCTTGGAAGGCTAAATACCTTTCTTTTGGGGGGAGGGTGACTCTGATTAAGAGTACTCTCTCCAATTTACCTACCTACTTCCTATCTCTTTTCTCTATTCCTAAGAAGGTGGCAAATCATATTGAAAAGCTTCAACGGAATTTCCTTTGGAGAGGCTGGGAGGAGGAGAAAAAAGTGCACTTGGTGAGTTGGTAACAAGTCTGTCTTCCCAAATCTGAAGGGGGGTTAGGTATAAGGAAACTGAAATATTTTAACTCTGCTCTCCTATGTAAATGGATTTGGAGATTTGCTGTAGAATCTAATGCTTGGTGGAGATCTCTCATAGCTAGAAAATATGGTGTGAGCTGGGGAAATTGGAGATCTAGGGACCCCCCTCCTAACTGGGGTAACTCTCTGTGGAAGGGGATAAAGAAGCATTTCCCAGAGTTGGCCAGGGGGATCTCAGTCAGGGCTGGTAATGGTAATAGGATCAAATTCTGGAAGGCTTGGTGCTCAGATGTTCCTCTTGCTGAATCCTTCCCTCTCATCTTCCAGTGTGCTTCAGACCAAGAGGCCTCAGTTGCTGAGTGCTATAGTATTTCTGGTGATTCTGTTCTTTGGACTCCCTCTTTCCGTAGAAATCTCTTTGATTGAGAGGTGGATGAGGCAGTGAATCTTTTGACCTGTCTACAGCATCAAGAGATGGACTTTAG